>AWOL01S0066820.1:0-20629 GCA_000715115.1 Nicotiana otophora
TTTCAAATACCGTACCGAAATACCGAACGCCCACCCCTAGCCCATAGTACTTCTGGTAATATTTTCTTCCATAGTCCCTTGACCTCTTCAAGTGTCTTCTTCATGATGTTTAGTATTGACTTGTTGGAGGATTCCGCTTGTCCGTTGCCCGCAGGGTGGTAAGGCGTTGAGAGTATTCTTTTGATTTGCCATTTTTCAAAAAAGTCGGCGACCTTCTTTCCTGCAAATTGGGGTCCGTTGTCGCATCTGATTTCTTTCGGGAAACCAAAACGGCATATGTTGTTTTTTCATATGAAGGCGATCACTTCCTGTTTGCGTATTTGGGCGAATACTCCTTCTTCCACCCATTTAGAGAAATAGTTAGTTAAAACCAAGAGGAATCGTACGTTACCTCGTCCTGCCGGGAGGGGGTCCACGATGTCCATTCCCCATTTGATGAACGGCCAAGGGGAAGTTACTAAGTGTAGGTGTTCGCTTGCCTGTGGATCATTGGGGCGTAATTCTGGAATTGCTCGCATTTTTCACGAAATCTACGGCCTCCTTTTTCATGGTGGGCCAGTAATACCCTGCCCATATGAGACATCTGACTAGAGCTCAATTGCCAGAGTGAGCTCCACAGTGGCCTTCGTGTACTTCTTCAAGGACACACCGCATCTGATTTGGGCCTAAGCATTTTGCTAGAGGGCCGCCATATGTCCTTTTGTACAGGTCGTTGTGAATGATGTTGTATATGTATGCTTGCATTCACAGCTTCTTGGCTTTTTTATGTCGTTGGGGAGTATGCCGTCTTGAAAATATGTTATAATATTGTTGCGCCAGTCCTAAGTCAGGTTTATGGTTCTTATCTAGATTTGGTCTATCGACGAGTTAAGAAGGTGGACCATGATAAGTAGGGATTTTGACCGCTAATTTGCTCTCTTTTACTTGCGTTTTAGATCAAAAATGCTTAAAGGTATTCCCGAGAACTAATAAAATGTGATTTCATGCAGGAATATTGGGAGACGAGCCAAAGAAGTGAAAATCAACTCAAAAAGGAGTCAAAATTGGACAAAGACCAAAACAAGGCAAACGTGCTTACAGTGCGGACCGCACAATACTGTGTGCAGACGCAAACAATGAAGAAGCCCTCTCAGATTAGCTTCAGAGTACGCGGACCGCATAATTTTGGTGCGGCCGCAGAAGAGAGATTCAGAGAGTTGGAATTTTGGGCAAGCTGAAGAAATGCGGACTACACCATTATTGTGCGGCCGTAGGATGCCAAGTGCGGTCGCACTCACTATTATGCGGCCCGCAAATGACCAGAATCAGAGAGCCTTGATTGAAGCTGTGCGGACCTCACTATTATTGTGCGGCTGCGGGATTCAAAGGTGCGGCCGCATTCATAATTATGCGGTCTACAGAAGAAGGTCCAAGTCCCAGCCTAAGTCAAGTGTGCGGCTGCACTCAGAAATGTACGGTCCACACAATTAGATGAAGTGCGGCCGCATGCCACTTTTATGAGACCGCAGAAGGCCCAGTCTACCAGTCAAACTCAGAGTGCGAAGCGCACTCAGAATTATGCGGCCGCACAACCTCCGCAGGAGCATTTTTGTCAGATATTTTCAGCTTAGTATAAATAGAACTTTTTGTCATTTTTAGGGTAAGTTTTGTTTTGGGAAAGCACCTGAGTCGTTTTTCTTTACTGTTTTGAGTAATATTGTACTAGATTAGCTTCTAAACATAAGATTTTCTTTCCCTAATCAATGATTATGCATTCTATCTTAATTTCTTCTTGTATTTCTTCATTTTTATGAGTAGCTAAATTTCTAGTTTAGGTTGTGGCCCAACCCTAGTGTGCGTACTTAATGAGTGCTTGATTTAGGACTTGTTTGTGATTGGGTTAGTGATATTTAGCCCAGTTCTTTCTTGAATTCAAGAATTAATGGTTGCAAACATTGATTCATGCCTAATTGACTTAGTCTCTACTTGAGAAAGAGAGACTAAGTCTAGGAAAACTTGGCTAACAAGAAATTAGGATGAACTCAAGAAATTGATAGCCCCAATTAAAGGGGTTGTATCTAGAGATAGTAAGACCCGACTTGAGCATTTATCACTTGATTTGTGTAATACCCATTTGGACTTGAGAAAGCCAAATTGGGCAAAATCACTCAAACTACCGAGAGGTATAGAGTGGGTAATTGCGTGTGATTGCTATATTATAACTCCGACCAATCAAACTTGCCCTAGATCTTACAACCCATTAGGTAACCACCTAGGTGGAAGTCACGACCCTAGATCTTTTATCATTTGAAAAATAACCAAAACCAAAAATATTGTCTTCTAGTATTATAATTGCAATCAATAGTTTAAAGTAGAAGTAGAAACAACAAACAAGAATGTGGAAACGTAATCTAAGGCATATCGTACAATTACACTAAATATATACCTAATCCCAGTTCTAACTCCCTGAGGATTCAACCCCGACTTGCATTGCATTTTATTATTGCTTCGACCGCCTCACTACCTATATTTGTGGTGTGAGTTTGGGCGACATCAATTTTTGGCGATGTTGCCGGGGAGTTAAACGGATTTAGCTATATATCTAGATTTTTGTGTGATTTGTCTTCTTTTCCTTCCGAGTAACTAATTTTGTTTTTGAATTGCTTATAGGTACGAGAATGGCTCTCAACAACGAGCCCATTGGTAATTTGTCATTGGGGGAGGAAGTGGATGATGATCAAGGAGATGAGGTTCTTCCTGAACCTCAAGCAAATAGGCTAGGCCGACCGCCTCATGATAATGTTCCTGTCCTTCCCTCACCTCTACCAAAAGCGGCAGCGCACCGGGTGTTGCCGAATGAGGGTTATGCAAGTGCTATAGTCCCGCCTCGCATTAGGGCGGGCAATTTCTAAATCACCAACGTTATGCTTACACTACTTGAGCAACGGGGATTCTTCACCGGGGCTCCAAATCAAAATGCTTACAAGCATCTCAAGGGGTTCGTCGATACTTGTTGGGGGAGCAAGCAAACCAATGTTTCTGAGGACGCGCTAAGGTTGAGGCTATTTCCCTTTTCTTTACGGGGAAAAGCATTGGAATGGCTAGAGAGATTGCCCAGTCATTCCATCCATACATGGGATGAGTTGGCCGAAAAATTCATTGCCAAATTCTTCTCTCCGGGGCACATGGCTACACTACGGGATGAAATTCTAGCGTTCAAGCAAGAGCCCAATGAGCCATTGCACGAGATTTGGGAAAAATATCGTACCATAGTTAAAGAGTGCCCGAATAATGATATGACCGAGGCTATGATCCAACAAACCTTCTACAGGGAGATTAACACAACAAATCAAAGTGTGGTAAATCAACTTGTCGGCGGAAACTTCATGAACACACCTTATACCGAAGCTTGTGAAATTATGGATGAGATGGCGGATACCTCATTGGCGTGGCAAAGTAGGGCCAATGTTCCGCAAGGTGACCCCAATATCATTCACCTACACAAGGAACTACATGATCATGGGCAAGCTATCGTAAAGTTAACAACCACAATGAACCAATCCGTAAAAGCTCAGCTGCAACAAGTTCAAGGGCCGAAACAAGTGAATGTGATGGAAGGCGTAAATATGATGATGAACAAGAGACGGCAAAAAGGTCAACAAGGGCAAAGCCGTCCAAAATAATTCATGCACGATGATAGTGGGTATGACCAAGATGATTCATATGATGAGCAAGAAGAAGAAGTACAATAGTTAACAGTTATCAAGGTCAAAGAAACAATGCTCAAAATCAACAACAATGGATATCACAAGGAAATCAAGGAAATTGGAACAACCAAGGCCACCAAGGCAATTGGAGTGGTGGCAACAACAATCAAGGCAATTGGGGAAATAACAATAATCAAGGCAATTGGAATAATCAAGGAAACCAAGGCAATTGGGGTGGCAACAATCAAAGTAATTGGCGAGGTAATCAAGGAGGGTGGAACAACAACAACAATCGGGGTCGGCTTTTCAAAGGCCTCCAATGTTCCAACAACCGAGCAATCCACCTCCTTATCCTTCTCAAGGCCCGAGCTCTTCTAATAATGAGATGGGATAGATTGTAAATATGTTCAAACAAATGATGGATAAAAATGCTGACTCCGATGCTCAATTAGCCTCCCACAACACTTCAATCCACAATTTGGAGGTTCAACTTGGCCAAATCTCACAAGCATTGAACACTCGTCCTAAGGGGGCACTACCGGATGATACGGTGGTGAACCTAAAGGGTGGGAATAATACGGGACATGCTATAGCCGTGACTACAAGAAATGGAAAATGTGGAGATGCAACCACCTCGAATCAAAGAAGAATTATGGATGATGATGTTGTGGTTCAAGAAGATGAAATTCCAAGCAATGTGGTTCAAGCTAATGATGAAGTGAGAATTGATATTGATGAAAATGTGGAGGAGACGCAAGAAGAGGTGAACCCATCTAGGGAGCACGTGATTGACATACCGGAACCGGTGGTGCCAAAGGCTAAGGAACCAATGCCAAGGCCTCCTCCTCCATACCCTCAAAGGCTTGCAAAACAAAATAGTGAGAACCAATTCAAAGAGTTTATTGATATGATGAAAAGTTTGTCTATCAATGTACCATTGGTTGAAGCATTGGAACAAATGCCGGATTATGCAAAATTCATGAAGGACTTGGTCATCAAGAAGAGGTCGATGAATTGTGAAACTCTCAAGATGACACATTAAGTTAGTGCTATTGTGCACTCAATGGCTCCGAAATTGGAAGATCCGGGTGCTTTCACAATCCCTTGCACTATTGGGAGCGCCGACTTTGCCAAAGCTTTATGTGATTTGGGGGTAAGTATCAACTTGATGCCCTACTCTGTGTTCAAAACTTTGGGAATTGGGAAACCAAGACCCACATCTATAAGGTTACATATGGCGGATTGGACTATGAAGAGGCCATTGGGAATTATTGAAGATGTGTTAGTCCGTGTTGATAAGTTTATCCTTCCAGCGGACTTTGTGATCCTTGATTATGAGGTTGACTACGATGTGCCTATTATTTTGTGTAGACCTTTCCTTGCTACGAGGAAGGATCTTGTTGATGTGAAAGTCGGTGAGCTCACTTTTCGGGTGGGTAACGAAAAGGTGGTTTTCTATGTGTGCAAATCGATGAGGCAACCAAATAGCAATGAAGTTTGTTCAATCGTGGATTTAGTGACCAAAGTAATTGTTGATGATGCTAGTGCCACAATGAACGTTGAGGATAATTTGGAAGCCGTATTGCTCAACCTTGATGATGATGAGGAGAAAAAAGGCTATGTGGAGTGTATGAATGCATTGCAAGGGATGGGGTCGTATACTTGTAAGCCCTGCAAGCTATCTTTGGATCTTGAAAATCGGAAGACTCCTCCAACAAATCCCTCAATCGAGGAGCCTCCCACTTTGGAGTTAAATCCATTACCTCCGTATCTCAAGTATGAATTCCTTGGTCCATCTTCTACTTTACCGATTATCCTTTCTTCTTGTTTGACTAACATGCAGGTAGAGTCCACATTGGAGGTGCTACAAAGGAGGAAAAGAGAAATCGGATGGACCTTGGTGGATATCCGGGGCATAAGCCCTGCCTTTTGCATGCACAAGATTATATTGGAGGAGGGTGACAAACCCTTCGTTGAACTTCAAAGAAGGCTAAATGAAGCAATGCAAGAGGTGGTCAAGAAGGAGATCATAAAGTGGTTGGATGCCGGGATTGTTTACCCCATTTCCGATAGCTCATGGACTTCTCAGGTGCAATGTTTCCCAAAGAAAGGGGGCATGACTGTGATAACAAATGACAAGAATGAATTGATCCCCACAAGAATTGTCACCGGGTGGAGAGTGTGCATGGACTATAGGAAGCTCAACAAAGTCACTAGAAAAGATCATTTTCCGCTTCCATTTCTTGATCAAATGTTGGATAGGTTAGCCAGACGTGCTTTTTATTACTTCCTGGATAAATGCTTCGGCTACAATCAGATTCTTATTGCTCCTGAGGACCAAGAGAAGACCACTTTCACTTGTCCATATGGTACCTTTGCATTCTCGAGGATACCATTTGGGTTATGTAATGAACCGGTGACTTTTAAACGGTGTATGATGGCTATTTTCACCGATATGGTGGAAGATATTCTTGAGGTCTTCATGGATGATTTCTCCGTCGTTGGGAATTCTTTTGATGCTTGCTTGAACAACTTGGACAAGGTATTGGCAAGATGTGAGGAAACTAACTTGGTTTTGAATTGGGAGAAATGTCACTTCATGGTCAAGGAAGGCGTTGTCCTCGGTCACAAGATTTCAAAGTATGGTATTAAGGTTGATAAAGGAAAACTTGAAGTGATCTCCAAACTCCCTCCCCCTATATCCGTGAAGGGAGTGAGGAGCTTCTTGGGGCATGCGAGGTTCTATCGCCATTTCATCAAAGAGTTTTCCAAAGTGGTGAACCCTTTGTGTAAACTTTTGGAGAAAGATGCCAAGTTCCATTTCAATGAAGATTGCATGAAGGCATTCGAGTTGCTTAAGTTCAAGTTGACTACTACTCCTATTATTATTGTACCAGATTGGAGCTTGACTTTTGAGCTCATGTGTGACGCAAGTGATATGGCGGTTGGAGCGATGATGGGGAAACATATCAACAAAATATTCCATCCGGTCTATTATGCAAGCAACACAATGAATGATGCCCAATTCAACTACACAGTGACCGAAAAAGAGCTCCTTACTATTGTCTTTGCTATGAAGAAGTACCGCCCGTACTTTATGGGTACAAAGGTGATTGTTCACACCGACCACGTGATGCTTTCGTACTTGATAAGCAAGAAAGATTCTAAGGCAAGGTTGATGCGGTGGGTGCTTCTATTGCAAGAGTTTGATCTAGAGATTCAAGACCGCAAGGGTAGCGAGAATCAAGTGGCGGACCACTTGTTTCGATTGGAGGAGGAGGGGAGGCCACATGACGGCCTTGAGATCAATGATTCATTTCCCAACGAGCAACTCCTAGCCATTTCAATGACCGGGATGCCATGGTTTGACGACTTAGCAAACTATCTTGTGAGTGGCATTGTACCAAATGAGTTCTCTTTAAACCAAAGGAAGAAGCTCAAACGGTATTGCCTTGACTATTATTGGGATGAGCCGTATCGTTTCCGAATATGTACCGATGGTGTGATCCGACAATGTGTTCCAGAGGAAGAACAAATGGGTATTCTTGAGGCTTGCCACTCTTCACCGTATGGTGTTCATCATGGTGGAGCAAGAACGGCGGCAAAAGTTTTGAGTTGTGGATTCTATTGTCCTACTCTCTACAAGGATGCTAGTGAGCTTGTCAAGCGGTGTGATGAATGCCAAAGGGCCGGTGGGATCTCAAAGAAGAATGAAATGGCTCTCACTTCTATTTTGGAGATAGATATCTTCGATGTGTGGGGTATTAATTTTAATGGGTCCGTTTGTTAGCTCTTGTGGGAACACCTACATTCTAGTTGCGCTGGATTATGTATCTAAATGGGTTGAGGCCATTGCTTTGCCCAACAATGAATCAAGGAGTGTGGTGGTATTCTTGAAAAGAACATCTTCACGAGGTTTGGTACCCCAAGAACCATTATTAGTGATGGGGGTTCGCATTTTTGTAACAAGGCTTTTGATACCTTACTCACAACGTATGGTGTCACTCACAAAGTATCAACCCACTACCATCCTCAAGCAAGCGGACAAGTTGAAGTCTCCAACCGGGAGATAAAGAGTATTTTGTCAAAGACAGTCAATGCCAACCGGACGGATTGGTCAAGAAAACTTGATGATGCTCTTTGGGCTTATAGAACGGCCTACAAAACACCGATCGGGATGTCTCCATACCGGTTAGTATTCGGGAAGGCATGCCATCTTCCTATAGAACTTGAGCATAAGGCCATGTGGGCTTTGAAGAAGTTGAACCTTGAATGGGATGTCGCGGCAAATCTAAGGATGTCACAATTGAATGAGCTTGATGAATTTCGGTATCATGCCTACACAAGCTTGTCTCTTTACAAGGAGAAGATGAAGTACCTCCATGACAAGTACATCTACAACAAGGAATTTAAAGAGGGTGATCTTGTGCTATTGGTCAATTCTTGGTTACGGATGTTTCCGGGCAAGTTGAAGTCAAAATGGAGTGGCCCCTTTGAAGTGGTGAATATAACCCCCTTTGGTGCTCTAGAGTTTAAAAATAAGAATGATGAGGTGTTTAGAGTCAATGGGCACCAGGTTAAACATTATCTTGGCAAGGTTGATGATGGCCACATTGTGGCGGTTCTTCATTTCAAATGATTTATAATCTGCGTCGTGCCGCGACGTTAAATTAGGCGCTTCTTCGGAGGCAACCCAATGTATATTTTTCTTTTTCTTTTTTTCTTCTTTGTTAGATATCTTTGTTTTGTGCTAACTAGTTTTGAAGTGTATGCAGGAATGGGTGTGCATTGCAGGGTATGTGCAAGAAAGATTAGCTAAGTGTTACAAAAGTGCGGACCGCACCAAAATTATGCCGACCGCACAATCACTCTGCGGTCTCACAATTCTGTGTGCGGTCGCATAACTGGAAGATCAAAAATGCATGGTCTCTGAAGTTTGGCCTGTAAAATTTCCTTAACAATTTGCGACCGCACACAAAATTGTGCGGTCCGAATAAATCTTGCGGCCGCACTCACTTTTGTGCGGACCGCAGAAATTCTTCCAAGGTACAGGTAAAGAGTATAGACCGCACTCAAAATTGTGCGGCCGCACTCAGTTAAGTTTTGGGCTCGACGGGTTAACCTATAAATTGTGCTTTTCATAACTTTTCATACTTTACACTCTCTGAAATCTCAAGCCCTAAGCAAGCACAGTGCATACCCCATTAGCTCTAAATTTTCCATCATTTCATCAAGTTAGATTCTCACCTGCATCATTCACTTCTGGTATGTTCAATCCATGTTAGATTTTTGTTCTTTCTTCTTAATTTGTGTTCTTGTAATCTTTTATTAGTTTAGTTATTTTTAGGCCTATAAATGTCAAAATTGTGTAGTCCGCATTGATGAATGATCAGAGAACCCAGTATTCTGAACCAGGGACTGTGCGGCCGCAATCAAAAATATGCGGCCCGCAGTGAAATTGTGCGGTCTGCACTGATGAATGATCAGAGAACCCAGTATTCTGAACCTGGGGCTGTGCAACCGTACTCAAAATTGTGCAATCCTAACTTTTGGTTGTGCGGCAACACTCACTTTTGTATGGTCCGCACTTTTGGTTGTGCGGCTGCACTCACTTTTGTGCGGCTGCACTCACTTTTGTGCGGTCCACACTGCCTCTTCTATTTTTCCACAACTGGCTTGCAACTGTCATGCATATATCTTTGTCCTATAAACCTGAACTCTAACTGATTCTTATTGTTATAAATTGCAGACGATGGTTAGATCACGTGGTGGAGGAGATACATCAAAAAAGGGAGGGCAGAACCCTCCCGAGGCCGAGGCCGAGGCAAGAGTAACTTACCACTAGCCATTCAGAGGACCATAGACAAGAAACCAACCGCCAACAGAGTTCCTGAATCCTCCAAGACCTGTGAGTATCTCCCATCTGGGGAAGCTTCTAAGGGTAACTCTGTGCAAGCACAGCCGGAAGCCCAATCACAACAGGTCCCAGGTAGATTCCACTTGGTAGATGAGTCATCTTCCGCTACTAGTTCTTCTGAAGGTTCGGAAGAGGGTAGTCCAGATTCTGAGACCTCTTCCTCACATGCCCCAGTTGTACCAATCAATGTTGTTGATGATGATGATATCCCGAACGATGGTAGAGGGGGTGATTCTACAGTGGGGGGTTTAGAAAGGTCGAGGAGAAGGGAGATGTGGGAAGATAGATTTGTCAACTTGACTGCCTTCAACAGATTTAGAGAGTGGTGGCCCCAGAGATCGCTCACTCTTGAGCAACAATTCTTGATGAAGGATTTGGACAAGCACAACCCAAATGTCCTTAGATATTTCTAGGAGAGAAAACGATGAACATGGTTCACCCAAAGCGTCCTCGATGCAAGTGAGCACTTGGTTAAAGCATTTTATGCCAATGTGGCTCACATTAAAAAGTGTACCAAGGTGAAAAAAGTGTGAAATCTAAAAATCCGATTCGACTCCTATGCTTTGAACTCTTATGTGGGATTTGAAAAAGTGGAGGCAGCCCAATACTTGGAAAAGATAGCTATGGGTGATGTAACTCGCCTGTGGCTAGCTGACATTTTGGTTATTCGAGGATCAACACCCCCGTGGCTTACAACAGGGGTTCCCATAGTTCGGGCCACCCTAAAATGTGAAGCAAAAGGGTGGCAAACATTTGTGTGCAGCCGCATTGATTCGCGCCTAAATGAGAACAACCTCCCACTTCCTTGTGCAGTCCTGGTGGCTTCGATTATGGTTGGGTATCCGATTAATGTCGGTGCCATCATGTCCACCAACATCACATTAGCTGTCCAGAAAGATGAGAAATCATACCCTTACCCGAACTTCCTCACAGAATACTTCAAAGATCAAAAGGTGGAGCCGAGGCAATATGATATTGAAGTAAAGGCCAAGAAGCCTTTCACATGGTACCACCTGCATGGTGCTGACAACTCAAAGTTCAAGGGTAAGGCAACTACCTCCGCTGGCCAGTCTAAGGAGCCAGTGGTAGTACTTACTGATTCAGCTGCTGAGCCTTCCGCAGCAGCCGGTCCTTCTACCGGGACAGCAGCCATGCCACCATTGTCGTCTTCTAGACCACAGCTTCAGTATCAGTGCCATTATTAGTGCCAGCTTTATCCACTTATCCACAAACTGCGTTGCGAGTCTCCCAGACATTGGCGAGTCTCAACAACTGGATACAGGCAGCTACTTCAAAGCTGTCAGACATATCCAGTTTTGTTGCTACACAGTCAGTAGCCCCAGCAGCACCACAGGTACCTCCGTTAGTGGAGGAAATATTGAAGAAGATTTTGGACAACCGAAAGACCATTATGGAGACTCTAGTGGTGCATGGGGAGGTCGTTAAGGAGTTGGGAAAGAAAACAAAGAAGATGTGAAAGTCTCAGGCATCGAAGAGGTCAGTGGACAAGTTGAGGAAAGTGGTTGCCACAATTGCATCTGTCGGAGATCTACCACTAGACTTACTTATAGAGGGAGCACCTTCAGCACCAGCAGTACCAGAGGCATCACATATAGTAGCCGGCCAGTCTGAGGAGCCGGTTGCGACTTCCCACACTGTTGAGGAGATGATCCACATGCTTAACAGCCATGTTGTCCCTCAGCCAGGTGAAGATGAGATACAACTAGAGGAGACAGAGGGTGCTGCGGATCCCATGCAGACTGAGACCACATAGGGAGTTCTCTTAACTCTCTATCCTTCCCTGTTCTTATTTTTGTTAAGCATTGGGGACAATGCTTATTTTTATTAGGGGGTGATCTATTTTGATTGATTGATATTGACATGTGGCCTGTAATAACTCTTATACTATTGTTTCCCTTTATCTTTATTTTCTCTTTGGTATGTATATATTCTCCCCATTCGTTTGATGTATATATTCAGTCTCCCTTATGTATATATTCATTTTACTTTGGTTTGTATATTCATTTATCTTGCTTTCCGTAGTTTATTTCGTTGCTTCTTTACTTTGTCTTTCTTAGTAGTACAACTTCTTATTTACTTTAGTAGTTCTTTTTGATTTGTTAGTTTCTTTTTACGTTTGAGTGATCGATAAGCCTTTGGTTTTCTTAATGACACGGTTCCTTTCAAAGGTGGATTTTGTGTGAACCGGGTGGCTCTTCCCAGCGATGGATGGCATGACAACCTTTTTAAGGGATTGAGTCCGTTTTCTTTTATGTTTAGGCAAATATAGTAGTAATTAATAAAAGGGTTTCAAGCATGCTTCACTTGGTACCAACACATTTACCTCCAACCTTATGATTAAAAACAAAGTTGTTGGCATAAAATAGCTCTAGTTGTGACCTTTTGACTCTTATGTTGACTTAAACAGTCATCGAGTGGTTCAATCGAGCCATTTGTGATTCTCAATCTTAACTAGGGTTGTTTTAGGCCCTCGACTCCGGTCTCTTTAGCAATCCAGTAGCATGAAAGGGGAGGTATTGAATTGCAAGTCCAAGTTCCCGTGCTAATAGTCTAGAACTTGCCCCGAATGTTTTTATAGGCGAAATTTTAAGTGTAGTTTGGCTTGAGAAATGATTGTAGGCTCTCCTTGATCCGATTTGAAGTTTGAAATCTTCCATGGCCTACCAATGTGATATCCCTAGTCAACCCATTTGAGCCTAAGCCTTCTTTATTTCACCAACCACGTTACAAGCCTTTATCCGTTTTGTAATGACCCTCTCTTGGCACCCAATCTTGCCTTAGCATTCTTGAGAAACAATTGGCAAAAACATAAGTTTGGAGGAGAGACGAGGAGTTTGAAAGTCAAAAAAGGTACAAAGAAGAGAAAGAAAGGAAGAAAAGGGAAGGCAAAGAAAAGAAAGAAAGAATAAAAAGAAAAATGCCAAAAAGAAAGTGAATAAGTTAGAAAGTTGAAGGGATTCAAAGAAAACAATGATGAAGGGCATGGAGTAAATAGAAAAGGAGAAAAATGAATGTCATGACTAAGAAAGAGTAACGTTTCGTCTTTCTAGTTCCCCCGAGGAAAAAGGAATTGACTCAAAGAGTCGACAGAGTATGAGCCAAAGAGAAAATGGAGTGCTTAAGGAAAGATAAAACCATTCTATTCCAACAAGTCCTACCTTATTCCAAAGCCTTCATTACATCCCGCAAAAGTCCTACATGATTTCAAGTTGAGTGAGCTTACATTAGTGGTGATTTACATAAGGGGCAAGCTTATGGTACTTAGAGCCGGACTTGTGGCATTTTTTTGAGAGAGATGAGCGAACTTTTCACAATCCTTGAATCGAGTGTTACATTCTAAAGTGAGATATGCTAATGGAGAGTAGAGGAGGAGGAGTTTGGGATCCACAATGACCTACATAAAAGAGCGAGCTTCCTTTATGAATAAAGTCAACTCTTGATGCTCTAGTGTCACATTAGAACTATTTTACTCAAAAAGTCAAATCATTGCATTATTGATAATTCATACGTGTTGTGGATAATTGTTGGTCCCAATTAATGTGTGGTTGATTCACCTTAGACCAGCTAAAATATCCTTTTTTATAGTGGAGGTGGAAATTGCCTTAATTGCTTGAGGACAAGCAAAAGTTTAAGTTTGGGAGAGTTGATAAGTGGGGATTTTTACCGCTAATTTGCTCTCTTTTACTTGCGTTTTAGATTAAAAAAATTCTTAAAGGTATTACGGAAACTAATAAAATGTGCTTTCATGCAGGAATATTGGGAGACGAACCAAAGAAGTAAAAATCAACTCAAAAAGGAGTCAAAATTGGACAAAGACCAAAACAAGGCAAAAATGCTTACAGTGCGGATAACACAATACTGTGTGTGGCCACAAACAATGAAGAAGCCATGTCATATTAGCTTCAGAGTATGCAGACCGCATAATTTTGGTGCGGCTGCAGAAGAGAGATTCAGAGAGTTGGAATTTTGGGCAAGCTGAAGAAATGCAGACTGTACCATTATTGTGCGGCCGCAGGATGCCAAGTGCGGTCGCACTCACTATTATGCGGCCCGCAAACGACCAGAATTAGATAGCCTTGATTAAAGCTGTGTAGACAACACTATTATTGTGCGGCCGCAGGATGCCAAGTGCGGTCGCACTCACTATTATGCGGCCCGCAAACGACCAGAATTAGATAGCCTTGATTAAAGCTGTGTAGACAACACTATTATTGTGCGGCCGCGGGATTCAAAGGTGCGGCCGCATTCATAATTATGCGGTCCGCAGAAGAAGGTCCAAGTCTCAGCCCAAGTCAAGTGTGCGGCCGCACTCAGAAATGTGCGGTCCGCACAATTAGATGAAGTGCGGCCGCATCCCACTTTTATGAGACTGCAGAAGGCCCATTTGACCAGTCAAGCTCAGAGTGCGGAGTGCACTTAGAATTATGCAGCTGCACAACCTCTGTAGGGGCATTTTTGTCAGATATTTTCAGCTTAGTATAAATAGAACTTTTTGTCATTTTTAGGGTAAGTTTTGTTTTGGGAAAGAAATTTAGCCGTTTTTCTTTACTGCTTTGAGTAATATTGTACTAGATTAGCTTCTAAATATTAGATTTTCTTTCCCTAATCAATGATTATCCATTCTATCTTAATTTCTTCTTGTATTTCTTCATTTTTCATGAGTAGCTAAATTTCTAGCTAGGGTTGTAGCCCAACCCTGTGTGGGTACTTAATGGGTATTTGATTTAGGACTTATTTGTGATTGGGTTAGTGATATTTAGCCTAGTTCTTGTTTGAATTTAAGAATTAATGGTTGAAAACATTGATTCATGGCTAATTGACTTAGTCTCTACTTGAGAAAGAGAGACTAAGTCTAGGAAACCTTGGCTAACAAGAAATTGGGGTGAACTCAAGAAATTGATAGCCCTAATTAAAAGGGTTGAATCTAGAGATAGTAAGACCCAACTTGAGCATTTATCACTTGATTTATGCAATACCCATTTGGACTTAAGAAAGCCAAATTAGGCAAAATCACTCAAACTACCTAGAGGTATAGAGTGGGTAATTGCGTGTGATTGCTATATTACAACCCCGACCAATCAAACTTGCCCTAGAGTTTACAACTCATTAGGTAACCACCTAGGTGGAAGTCACGACCCTAGATCTTTTATCATTTGAAAAACAACCAAAACAAAAAATATTGTCTTCTAATTTTATAATTGCAATCAATAGTTTAAAGTAGAAGTAGAAACAACAAACAAAAATGTGGAAGCATAATATAAGGCATATCGTACAATTACACTAAACATATACCTAATCCCAGTTCTAACTCCCAGAGGATTCGACCCTGACTTGCGTTGGGTTTTATTATTGCTTCGACCACCTCACTACCTATATTTGTGGTGTGAGTTTGGGCGACATTAGACCACATTTCTTTCTCCGGTTGTAATGTTTTTAGTAGCTGCAGCTAATTTGGCGAGGTCGTCCGCCTCAGTGTTCTATGCTCGGGGGATCTGGTCGAGTTGACATTCGTCGAACTCTAGTAGTAGCTTGCAGATTTCCGTCTGGTATTTTTGTAACCTCAGCTCCTTAATTTGGAAAGTCCTTGTGACTTGGTTGACCACGAGTTGAGAATCGCAGCGCAATCTTAGCCGTTTTGCCTTGTATTTGAGTGCTAGTCTCAGTCCTGTAATTACGGCCTCATACTCGACCTCATTGTTAGTCATGTCTAGGAACCTTATGGATCGGCGAATCACTTAGCTTGTTGGGACTTCGAGTACGAGTCCTAGCTCAGACCCTGATACGTTAGACGCGCCGTCGGTGTACAGGACCCAGAGGTCTTATTTTTGGGAAGAAGCGTGGACGACTTCTTTTTCGACTTCGGACATTATTTGCACATTGAAGTAGGCGAGGACCTGTGACTTTATCACCATTTGCAGCCGATATGTAATATCGTGCTCGCTTAGTTCGATGGCCCATTTGGCCAACCTGCGCGATAGTTCGGGTTTATGCAAAATGATTCATAAGGGGAAAGTCGTGATGACCGAGATGGGGTGGCATTGGAAATATGGTCTAAGCTTTCGTGAAGCTATGACTAAGGCCAGGGCCAGTTTTTCAAGATGGGGGTATCTTGTCTCGGCATCGACTAGTGTTTTGCTCATGTAATATATGGGAGACTATGTACCTTTATTTTCTTGGACCAGGACTGCGCTCATAGCTACTTCGGACACGGTGAGGTAGACGAGGAGGGGCTGTCCCGGTTCTGGTTTTGAGAGCAACGGTGGCGAGGACAAGTACACTTTTAACTCCTTTAGGGCTTGGATGCACTCAAGGGTCCATTGGAGGCCGTTCTCCCTTTTGAGTATGCCGAAGAACTCATAGCACCTATCAAAGGATCGTGAGATGAACCTCGAAAGGGCGGCGATACGGCCGGTCAACCTCTGACCTGCTTCTTGGTGGTCAAGTGTTCTGGTTTCCCTTTGATGGCCTTGATTTGGTCGGGAATGACCTCGATACCCCGCTGCGATACTAGAAAAACTAAGAATTTCCCTGAGGCCATGCCGAATGCACATTTTTCGGGGTTCCGTTTCATGCCGTATTTCCTGAGTATGCCGAAGGCTTCTCTTAAGTGGTCGATGTGATCTTCTTTCCTATTGGATTTGACCAGCATGTCGTCGATGTATACTTCCATCATATTTCCTAGTTGTTCCGATTTGGTAAGTTACCCCCGTATTTTTCAGTTCGAAAGGTATGACCCTATAGCATTACGTCCCCTGGTGGATGATGAATGTGGTCTTTTCCTGGTCCTCTTCCTACATAAGGATCTGGTTATAAATCGAGTGGGCATCCAAGAAACTTAGCAACTCGTGCCCGGCTGTCGCGTCGATGAGTTGGTCGATATGAGGTAATGGAAACGAATCCTTGGGGCAAGCTTTCTTCAGGTCGATGAAATTTACGCACGTCCACCACTTGTCGTTCTTCTTTTTCACCATGACTACATTGGCGACCCATTGGTGGTACTTTGACTCTCTCACGGAGCCATTTTCTAATACTTTTTCCACTTCTTCGTACACTGCGTCATTGATTACTGAGTTGAACTAACGTCGAACCTGCCTCACCGGGGGGTAGAGTGGATCGACGTTCAATTTGTGCATGGCGATCTCCTTTGGGATATCTGGCATATCTGCATGGCTAAAAGCAAATAAGTCTGCGTTAGCAGAAAAATTCCTAAAACTTACCCGGTTCCTGAAGTTTTCAGCCGATGTAAGTTTTCTTGTTGTGGTCGTTGTCGTCCAGTTGAACGGGGTCGAGGTCCTCTATGGTCTATCCCACGGCCTCGACTGTGTCGGGGTCTCTGATGACGTCTTCGTTGTCATCGCTCACCGACCTCGACCCTACTGATTGTTATGTCTCTTTCTCTCTACCCCTTGTTTGTTGGGTGGCCATGCAGTCTAGGGCGATGCGGTAGCACTCTTGGATGTGTGTTGCTCCCCGCGTATGCTAAATATCCCCCATAGAGTTGGGAACTTGATGCTTTGGTACAAGCTGGAGGGGATAGCTCTCATGATGTGCATCCATGGTCGCCCTATGATGGCGTTGTATGCCGTGTCCTGGTCCATGATGTAGAACGTGGTCTCCAGAGTGATGCCACCCGCTAGGACGGGGAGTGTGATCTCGCCAGACGTTCGCTCAACTGTATTGTTAAAGTCTGTTAGTGTGATGTAGTGTGGCACTATCTTGTCCTCGAGTTTCATTTGTGCGAGTACTCGAGGATGGATAATACATGTGTCGCTTCCATCATCTATCATGATCCATCTTACATCGGTATCTAAAATTCGTAAAGTAATAACGAGGGCATCATAGTGAGGGAAAGCCAAACTGTTAGTATCCGACTTATCGAAAATGATACTTTCTTCGAGTTCATCATACCGTTCGTGGGTGATCGACCGTTTGAGCTTGTGGATTGTGGTGAACTTCACGTTGTTGATGGCAGCATCATCCCCGCCACTGATGATCATGTGAATGGTGCGGGCTGGCAAGGGAGGTTTCGGCGGCCCTTGATGTTGTTTGCATCCCCTGGCAAAGTTGATCTTTCCCCGATCGCTCAGCAATTCTTTGAGGTGTCCCTACCACAGCATGTTTACGACCTCATGCCTTAGGGCGATACAATCTTCGGTTTTGTGTCCTCGCTTTTGTTGGAACTCGCAGTGGGCATCAGATTTTCTGGTATTCGGGTCTGACCTCATCTTTCGTGGCCACTTTACCTTTGGTCCGAGCTTCTCCAAAGCATAGACGACCTCTGTAGGTGACACGCAAAAATTGTGCGCGGATAATAAAGAGGGCATACCTCTCTCATTTCGGTGAGTCCCCGTCCTTGATCGGGGTGGACCAGTTTCATGGCAAGATGATGATGTATCGGTAGTTTAGACATATGGGATATGTCGCTCCCGGTTCGGTCGTGAGGCCATGGGATCTCTTCTGATGTCATTTCTCCGATCTTTTCTGAATTCTACTTGTACCGAGGTCAGTCGATGAGTCGGCCCATTGAGGTCATCTTCGTCTGCTCGGACTTCGGCATAATATGCATTATGTATTTCATCCCAAGTTGTTAGGGGATATTTCATAAGCTGACTTAATAATTTTCGTGTCGCCCTTGAACCATTTCTGCTCAGTTTGAAAAGTAGCTACCGCCATTCCTTTCGATACATTGCCTCGGCTTTCTTGATAGCAAAGATGTCGTTCACTCGTGCCTCGGCTTTCTTGGCCCCGGTAGGGCCGTCACGAACTTATCGACCATTTCCTCAAAGGTTTTGATGGAACGTAGAGGTAGTTGCGAGTACCAGGTTAATGCACCTCCCGTGAGGGTTTTGCCGAATTTCTTTTGCAGAATGGAGGATACGTGTTCCTTGGCGAGGTCATTTCCTTTCATGGCGGTGACGTAATAGGTCACTTGATCCTCGGGGTCAGTTGTGCCATCATATATTTTTAGATAAAGTGGCATTTTAAAGGTCTTTGGTATGATATGTGGGGCAGCGTTATCGCTGTACGGCTGCTCGACGAACCGATCGACATCTCTCTTCGGCAATAACTTAGGAGCGCCCGGTATTTTATCGACCCTTTCTTGGTGTTCTCTCATTCGGTCCCGAAAATGCCTTGTTCTCGTTTTCCATTTCCTCCATCCTTTTCAGAATGGTTGTGAGAGCATCGTCGCCTGCATTGTCAATAACTTTGTGAGTAATACCTGGCGTCGTGGGCAGAAGAGGAGGTTGATAAATGTTGCTTGTCCATTGGTGGTGTAGCACAAGTTCTCGCGTTAACTGCGGCCGCGTCATCAACGGGCTTGTGGATGACGCTAGTCAGTGTATCAGTTTGCCAGGCCTCAAGGAGCTTCTTTATCGTTGGTGGTGCCTTCTCTCCCACGGATGTGAAGGCTATTTTACTAAGAGACTTTATGATGCTGCAGTGGGGAGGGGGTGATCCACCTCGCCTAGGAGAGGCATTAGGCGTTGTGTCCTCGTCCACTGCTTCAGAGCCTTCGTGGATGATGTCATATGGTTGGTTGGGAGGTCACTCATTATTCTCATTCTTTCTCTTCTGTTACCTGCCATATTAGATCTATGCATGTAGGAAGGAAGAGGTTCTTGTTTATTTTTTGTTTTTATTGTCAGTAACCAGTGTCGATTGTAGATCTAGGAGAAACTAAAAGACTTAACTAGAAAATCCCCACAGACGGCGCCAAATTGTTTGACCAAAAAGTGTAACTTCCGGTTAGACTATTTAATTTATGTAATAATGGGTTAAATCTAGTTAAGAATAATAATTGTAGATGCTAATCTCGAAAATGTGCAGGAGATGGGGGCAGATCTCGTAAATGATGGATGACAATAAGTACAAAATATTCTTTAAGCATGAACATTAATGGAGATATAACTAACAAGAAATAGCAATAAATGGCATTTGAGTAAATAAGGAGAATGATTCACCCAATAATTGATGGATTGGACGAATATTTCTCCTGATTATGATGAGTGACAGAAAGGTCCAAGATTCATATGAACAATCCTCGGATCTGGTGGAAAGGTGGGGAATAATATGAACAAGAATATTTATCAAAAGGTAATCTTTGTATTTTTACAAGAGAGAGAATCTTTTTTCTCAAAAGTGCTCTTATCAAAAATGAATATTACATGCCCTTTCTTCCTTTTTCTTCTCCCCTTATATATTCAACACATATTCCTAATAAACCCTAATAATACAAATATAGAGAATATTCACTAGAATATTCTCTTTAATATCATATTCTGAAAACTGGTCGTTATTGTCCTTTACGCGGTGCTTTACCTCGATCATGATTGATATCTCGGCCACGAATTTTGCTGCCTTCTGGTCGACCTTGACAGACTCTTTTCTTAATGTCATATTAGACCAAATACCTTTAGGACAGATTTTAGCCCATATAATATACCTCCACATGAAAGACATGGTGGATCTTTAAGTTGGAACATACTAACAGTATATAACTTGAACTCTTTAATAATTTATCTTTGTTAATGATAACAAATTGGAAAATTTAGGACCACTTGATCAAACCTTGTAGTATTGTTTTCTATCCATAGTATCTTCAAGGAATTATTCCTATCTTGAAATAAGAAAAGGAAAAAACGTTTTTCCGGGAAATGTGCTTCTGTGCATCGTGCTCTGCACATTTAAGAGTACTCGCTTACGCTGTACGTTAAACGGATTTCTTGATGATCTAACTGTGATTTGGATAAGCAAAGAGAATATTAAAAACAATGAAGGGATAGAGATAATAAGTAAATAAATGTTATATTTGTCTAGTGCTTAATGAGTAATGACATTCACACACGTCTATCAAGGTTATGTTAACGGGCTAAAACATCTAGAAAGTTACAAATATTGGAACCCAAAATAAATATTTTTAGAGAAATGTATACTTTTAGTCACTTCTAAAAAGTAATAGCCAATAAAATATAAAACTTTTATATACATGTATATTATATACATA
>AWOL01S0066822.1:3637-14641 GCA_000715115.1 Nicotiana otophora
ATATGGGGTTTAGGTATACATAAAACATCAAAGGAACGGAACAAACAAAAGTCTAGATGGCATAGGCCAAATGGGTATTTGCCCTTTTGCTCTTGTTGTGTTTTGAAGTTCCAACCTAAACTATTTCCTTCCACAATTCACATGTGGAATTCAATAATATACAAGGATACAATACATGCTGATATTTCCCTTGAACAACCCTAAAAGATCAAGACAAAAGGCTTGAATATAGCTAAACCAAATCATGCCGAAAACAAAACGAAAACTCTACATACCTCTTGTGTTCTTTCTTCCAAACCATGTTCCCTTTTATCCACACTTTACTTATGCTTGTATAGGTAAAATACAAAGGTGAAAAGCTTCCTTAACCACAAAGCTTTTCCCAAAAAATGAGTTATAAGGAGAAAGGGAGATGCCAAAGTCATACCTATGTCGTAAGTGTCGCGTTGATGTGTTCGCATCTTGATTTTGAATTGCGAATGATGGAATTGCTTCAAAAACATAAGGATGTATTTAGGATATCTAGAGAGACTTTTTAGGTCTGATTTGGGTTGAATTGAGCCTTAGACACGAAGGCTACAACTTTATATATCAAGATAAACTTCAACCGAACTTGTGGGACCCAACGGGAGCTGGTTGTGCAGTTTTGTGAAAACGCAAATATCTGCATACTCCGATGTCGTATCGACAAATGGTATAATGTGTTGGAAACTAGACTTGTATATCTTTAATTTGGCGGTTGGATCACCCTGCAAATCCATTTACATTCAGAGAAAATCTCAGTAATATTAGACCTAAACTTTATGTAAATTTATCAACGTAACTTACGACAACTTTTGTCGACTTTTGTTTCCTAACTCGTTTGACTTCAAAACATAACACATGACTATAATATGACTAAACTACCTAATAATATCACCTCCTTATCATGTTAATCATCCTAGTATCACCCCAAAAGTATGGGTTATAGCATTCCCAACTTGGCGTTTCGATGAAACTTATTTTCTTCGATTATTTTAGCTTTTAATCCTTCAAACCCTCTTGGTACTTATAGTTCATGATCTTAAATATTTGCAACCTCAAAAGTAACATGATTGACTTACACTCGCGTTCACGATGAACAAAAACCCCAAGGCTTTGCGAACGCATCCTTGTCTTCGCGAACGCGAAGAGCAAAAAGCCACCTGCCAACGAAGACTCTACGGGATTGCAACATATTTGTCGAGATCGCAAAGAGGGTTACCAGAAGCATAGAAATCAAAAGTTCCAACACATGAAGAAATGGTCTAAAACCCATCTGAAACACACCCGAAGCCCCCAGGACCCTGGCCAATCACACCATCCAATCTTAAAACACAATGCGAACTTACTCAAAGCCTCAAATCACATCAAACAACACCAAAACCACGAATAGCGTCCCAATTCAAGCCTAATGAACTAATGAACAATTCTAAATGCAAAACTAACGGCGAACAAGCCTAAACACCTCAGAATGACCTGAATATTTCCATGCAAATCCCAAATGAACTAAATGACTTATTCCAATTCTCGAAATAACAATCCGAGCCCTATATCAGTAAAGTGAACCCTCGGTCAAACCTATAAACCATCCAAACCTTTAATTTTCCAACCTTTGCCTATTTATGTCAAAAAACACTTACGGGCCTCCATATTCACGTCCGAACAGATGCCTAAGTCCAAAATCACTATTCAAAGCAACCGGAACAATCAAAACACCTTTATGGAGTCATCTACACGAAAGTCAAACTCTGGTAAACTCTTTCAACTTAAGCTTCCAACTTTGGGACTAAGTGTCCCAATTCACTCCGAAACACACCCGAAACCAAACCAACCACCTCGGAAAGTCACGTAGCCACAAATGAACATATAGAGACAATAAATAGGGGAACGAGGCTACAATACGTAAAACAACCGGCCATGTCGTTACATTCTTCCCCTCTAAAAAACAAATTCCGTCCTCGAACATGCCAAGAACCATTTGGAAGTGATCAAATCACTGAATGAAATCACCATACACATTCTCACAGGTGATTCCACGTCACCCCAATCTTCAGAAGCCTAAAAACACCACCTCAACTTAAGATTATTCCTTCCACCTATACTAATAAGCTTTAGGACCAATTTTCAACAACCAAGCATTTCACCAGAAACTCGATCTTCACATAAACACGCTGTATAAACTGCAACCTGCCGTAAAAACTCATGCATAAATCAACAAGATATAACCACATGATGAAACATATCACTCGTAAGCCCATATCAACACCACCGGCCATAATAGCTGCCCATAATCCAATCCAGTACCGGTAACTATCTTTATATCAACTATAACCATGTTCCAAACCTTCCCAACACTACTAATGATGTAGGAAACATATAAATCTCATAAATACTCACCCAATCAACATGTGACATTGTCACGACCCAAAATCTCACCTATCGTGATGTCGCCTATCTCATTACTAGGCAAGCCGACAACCTCAATAAATCATAAATTCTTTTACGATTGAAAATATAATATTTAGATTTAATAGAAAATCCCAAAAATATTGATACAAATACACTCCTAAAACCCGATGTCACTGAGTACATGAGCATCTAAATGACGACATAGTCTGACTGATAAAACACTGTCTGGAAATATAGAATAGTACAAATAACTGAAAGAAAAGAGAGTCAAGGTTTGCGGACGCCAAGCAGCTACCTCGATAATCTCCAATAGTTATTCTCCGAAAACTAGCAGCCGCAGTATCCAAAAGTACCTGGATCTGCACACGAAGTGCAGAGTGCAGTATGAGAACAACTGACCCCATTTACTTCATAAGTAACAAGACTAACCTTTGGGCTGAAAGTAGTGACAAGCTCAACAGGTACAGTACAATATGAAATAACAGCATAAAAATGTAGGCATGTTTTCAAGTTCAAGAGATTACTCAGTACAAGTAAAATAAATCAACTTTGTATGATATGAGGAATATGACATCTCTATATCTACATGCCAATGTACATGCAGTATATGGTATACCACCATGGAAGCATCACACACTCACACTCTCAGAGTACTCAATCACTTAGTAATGTACGGGCAAGTCCATCCCAAGGAAGATCCATCCCTCAATATAAATAGCAACTGACAGTTAGTCACTCAGTACTGTATATGGCCAATCTATCCTAGATATAAATGAAAGAAGGCAACTCCATGACCTGGGAACTCCATCCCAAATGTAAATAAATAAGGCAACTCCATGCCCTGGGAAGTCCATCCCAAATATAAATAAATAAGGCAACTTCATGCCCTGGGAACACCATCCCAAATGTGAATATATATAGCAACTCCATCCCAAATATAATATCCAATGCGCTCACTGTGTGGGGTGCAGACTACGGAGGGGCTCCTTCAGCCTAAGCTATATAATAAGCCAGGCATGGGCATAAATCAATACAGCATGTTGCTGCATGCATCCCGATCCCATATATATAACTCAAAATCCGGCCCTCAGCCTCACTCAGTCATTAACCTCTCTACTTTCTCGGGCTCACAATGTCATGAAAATCAGCCCGACAAAATAATATCATGTATCAATTAGTGGCAACAGAGACTGAGATACGATATTCAAATAATAGATGTTACTGAGTATAAATTAAATTTGAAAACAATTAATTCAACAACAGTACGACCTCTGCGGTTCCCAAAAATATCAGCACGTAGTCTAAACATGAGCTTTAATATGAGTCTCAGCTCAATTCCTTTAACATGTGGAGGATATGTGGATAATGACATGAATTTTTGATTATGAGATTTCACGGAATCAATTAAGTCACAAATTCTACGATGCACGCCCACACGCCTATCTTCTTGCAAGTGCGTCACCTCAAACCAGTCACATAACACGTAATTTCGGGAATATATACCCTCAGAACAATGTTTAGAAATGTTACTTACCTCAAACCATGTAATTCTTTATTCCAATATGCCCATGCCTCGCGAATCAAGCCTCAGAACGCCTTGAATATAGTCACAATTAATTCGATACAGTCAACACAAATTATATAAATTAATTCCATATAAAAATACAAATTTTCCAAAAAAATCGAAAATTCCACTCAAACATTGCTAGTGGGGTCCACGTCTCGGAACCCAACAAAAGTCCCAAAATATGAACGCCCATCCAACCACGAGTCCAACCATAAACAATTTACCAAATGCTAACATCAACTCAACCCTAAAATCTTCAATTTAGCCTTAAGGGTTTTCACAATTTTTTTCCAACTTAAAACACCAATTAAATGCTACAAATAACTATAGATTCGGGTAATTTGACCAAAATTGAGTTGAGAACACTTACCCCGATGTTTCCAGTGAAAATCTCCCGAACATCGCCTCTCCCCGAGCTCCAAATCATCAAAAATGGAAAATGAGACGATCATAACATAAGTTCTGCTGCCCAGTCATTTCCACTATGCGATCGCGGTCCAACTCACGCGATCGNACATGATCACGAAGAACAATTTTCCCCTGCCATAATTTTATCTTACGTGATCGCGGATCCCTTTACGCGATCGCGAAGCACAGCTTCCTCCACCCTACGCGATCGCATAGCACAATGCGTGAATTTTCCAGTTGCCTCATTCACTCTATGCGAACGCAGCTTAATCCATGCGTTCGCGTAGTACATCACAAAAACTTCAGCAAAACTCCAAGTCCAAAATTCGATTTGTTAACCATCTGAAACTCACCCGAGGCCCCCTGGACCTCAANTTGGACCTCAACAAAATACACCAACAAGTCCTAAAACATAATATGGATATAGTCGAAGCCTCAAAGCGCATCAAACAACGCCAAAAACATGAATCATACCGCAATTAAAGCATAATGAAAACTAACAAATTCTAACTTGTACATTCGATGCCGAAACCTATCAAATCAAATCCGATTGACCTCAAATTTTGCACACAAGTCATAAATGACATAACGGACCTATTCAAATTTCCAGAATCAGATTTCGACCTTGATATGAAAAAGTCAACTCACCGGTCAAACTTCCAAACTTAAATTTTCTATTTTCTCCATTTTAAGCAAACTTTTACTAAATATATATCCGGACACACTCCTAAGTCAGAATTCACCATATGGAGCTATTGGAACCATCAAAATTCTATTCCGGGGCCGTTTACACATAATTCTTCACTCTGTCAATTATTTCAACTAATGTTTTAAATCTTTGAACTAAGTTTTCTAATTTATTCTAAAACCTCCACGACAAGTCACATAACTATAATTGAACACAGAATAAGAAATAAATGGAGAAATGGGGATGCAATACCCAAAACGACCGGTTGGGTCGTTACATTCCCCGTCTTAAACAAACGTTCGTCCTCGAACGGGTTTAGAAGTATACCTCGAGTGTCAAATAGGTGTGGATATTTGCTCTGCATTTCTCGCTCAGTTACCCAAGTAGCTTCTCCGATTGGCTGACCTCTCCACTGCACTTTCACTGAGGCTATGTTATATCATCATAACTTTTGAACCTGCCGATCCAAAATAGTCACCGGCTCCACATCATAATTCAAATTAACATCCAGGTGAACTGTGCTAAAGTCCAAAACATGAGACGGATTCTTGACATATTTACGAAGCATAGATACATGAAACACTAAATGATCACCCGATAGACGAGGCGGAAATGCAAGTTTATAAGCCATCTCTCTAATCCTCTCAAGTACCTCAAAAGGCCCAATGTACCAAGGACTCTACTTGTCTTTCTTCCAGAATCATAAAACATCCTTCATAGACGATGTTTTGAGTACCTTCTCTCCTACTATGTATGAAACATCATGAACCTTCCGGTCAGCATAACTCTTGTGTTTAGATTGCGCCGTGTGTATTCAATCCTGAATGAATTTAACTTTTTCCAAAGCATCCTGAACTAAGTCAGCACCCAATAGCCTAGCCTCACTCGACTCAAACCAACCTACTGAAGACTGACACTGTCTCCCATATAAAGCCTCATATATTTCCACATGAATGCTCGATTGGTAGTTGTTATTACAAGGAAAACTTTACTAGCGACAGAAACTGATGCAAAGAACACCAAAAATCGATAACACAAGCACGTAACACATCTTCTAATATCTTAATAGAGTGCTCGAACTGTCCATCCATTTGATGGTGAAATGTTGTACTCAACTGAACTTGTGTGCCTAACTCTCGCTGCACTTCTCTCCAAAAATATGATGTAAACTACATACACCTATCTAAAATGATGGACATTGGCACATCATGAAGGCGAACAATCTCGAGGATATAAATCTCAGCTAACCGCTTCGAAGAATAAATAGTACCGACTGGAAAAAAATGCGCGGACTTGGTCAATCTATCCACAGTCATCCAAATAGCATCAAACTTCCGCGAAGTCCATGGGAGCCCAACTACGATGTCCATGGTGATCCGCTCCCACTTGCACTCCAAAATTTCAAGTCTCTGAAGCAATCTGCTCGATCTCTGGTGCTCGTACTTCACCTGCTGACAATTGAAACACCGAGCTACAAAGCCCACTATATTTTTCTTCATCTTTCCCCACCAATAATTCTTCCCCAAGTCATGATACATCTTTGCGGCACCCGGGTGAATGAAATACCACGAACTGTGGGCCTCCTCGAGAATAAAGTCATGCTGCCCATCTACGTTCCGTATACAAATCCGACCCTGCATCATTAACACTTCATCATATCCAATAGTAATGTCTTTGGTATCAACATGCTGAACGGTGTCCTTCAGGACAAGAAAGTGGGGATCATCATACTGGCGCTCTCTGATGCGGTCATATAAGGAAGACTGAGAAACTACACAAGCTAGAAGCCGACTAGGCTCCGAAACATCTAACCTCACAAACTGATTGGCTAAAACCTGAACATCTGATGGAAGTGGTCTCTCACCAACAGGAATAAATGCAAGACTAGCCATACTCACCGCCTTTCTACTCAAGACATTGGCTGCAACATTGGCCTTCCTGGGATAATACAAAATGGTAATATCATAGTCCTTTAGCAGCTCCAACCATCTATGCTGCCTCAAATTTAGATCCTTTTGTTTGAATAAGTGTTGTAGGATGCGGTGATCTGTAAATCCCTCACAAGACACACCGTACAGATAGTGCCTCCAAATGTTTAATGCATGAACAATATCTACCAACTCTAAATGATGAACAGGGCAGTTCGTCTCTTGTGGCTTCGACTGGAGTGAAGCATAAGCAATTACTCTACCCTCCAGCATTAAGGCACACCCAATACCAATCCGAGAAGCATCATAATACACAGTATAAGAACCTGACGCTGAAGGCATTTGGTCAAGGCAGTCTTAAGCTTCTAAAAGCTCTCTTCACACTCGTCTGACCACATGAATGCAACACCTTTCTTGGTCAATTTGGTCATAGGCATGGCAATGGATGAGAAACCTTCCACAAAGCGACGATAATATCTGGACAACCCAAGAAAACTCTGAATCTCAGTAGCTGGAGATAGCCTAGGCCAACTCTAAACTGCATCTATCTTCCTCGGATCTACATATATCCCATCTCTAGACATTACGTGTCCCAAGAATGCTACTGAACTAAGCCAGAATTCACACATGGTGAATTTGCCATAAAGCTTCTCCTCTCTCGGCCTCTGTAGTACAATTCTCAAATGATGTGCATGTTCTTCATGGCTACATGAGTACACCAGGATATCGTCAATAAATACTACGACAAATGAATCAAGATACGGCTGGAATACACTGTTCATTAGGTGCATAAATGCTGTTGGGGTGGTGGTCAGCCGAAAAGACATCACGAGAAATTCATAGTGTCCATAATGGGTCTTGAATGTCGTCGTAAGAATATCTAAATCACAAATTTCAACTGGTAATCCGCATATCTCAAATCAATTTTGGAAAATACTCTAGCTCCTTGGAGCTGGTCAAAAAAATCATCAATGCCCATCAAAGGTTACCTATTTTTTATTGTAACTTTATTCAACTACCTATAGTCAATGCACATCTTCATAGTACCATCTTTCCTTTTCACAAAAAAAGTCGGTGCACCCCAAGGCGACATATAGGGAGGCCAGACAATAACTCTTGCACTAGTTGCTACACCACCCGCCCAGCCATCTCGGGGCAGAGGTCGTGTAGGTCGAGTTCGCCCCAGAAAGGGAGGTAAGTCAGGTGGTGTTCAAGATCGTTTCTATGAATTTCCTACCAGACCAGAGGTAGTTGCTTCTAATATTGGGATCACAGGTATTGTTTTAGTGCGCCGCAAGGATGCTTCAGTATTATTTGATCCTGGTTCCATTTATTAATATATGTCATCATATTTTTCTCGTTATTCGGATATGCCTCATGATTCTTTAACTATGTTTGTTCATGTATCTACGCTTGTGGGTGATTCTATTATTGTGGACCATGCATATCGGATTTGTATGGTGACTATTAGGGGATATGAAATGAGAGTTGATCTTTTATTGCTTTGCGTGGTTGCTTTTGATGTGATTTTTGGCATGGACTGGTTGTTGCCATATCTCTCTATCCTTGATTGTCACGCTAAGACCTTGACATTCGCGATACCGGGGGTGCTGAGGTTAGAGTGAAGAGGATCCCTGGATTATGTTCCTAGTAGGGTAATTTCACATTTGAAGGCTCAACGAATGGTTGAGAAGGGATGTTTGGCGTACTTGGCCTTTGTGAGGGATGTTAGTGCTGATACGTTTATCGTCAATTTAGTTCTGGTTGGGATGGATTTTCCTGATGTGATTCCAGCAGTTTTGTCGGGCATGTCACCTGATGGGGAAATTGATTTTTGTATTTACTTGGTACCGGAACTTATCCCATCTCTATTTCACTGTACCACATGGAACCTATAGAGTTGAAGGAGTTGAAAGAACAGCTGGAGGAACTACTAGATAAGGGCTTTATAAGGCCTAGTATGTCACCTTGGGGTGCACCGGTTCCATTTGTAAGGAAGAAGGATGATACTATGAGTATGTCTATTGATACAAGCAGTTGAACAAGGTTACTATTAACAACAGGTACCCACAGCAACGCAATGATGAGTTATTTGATCAACTTTACGGTTCTAGAGTGTTTTCGAAGATTGATTTGATGTCGGGTTACCATCAGTTGAAGATCCGGTATTTAGATATTCCGAAGACGACATTCAGAACTTGCTATGGTCACTATGCATTTTTGGTGATGTCTTTTACGCTGACCAATGCCCCAGCGGCCTTTATGCACTTGACGAACATTATGTTCTGTCCATATATTGATTCGTTCATCATGGTATTCATTGATGGTATATTGGTGTATTCACGCAACTAGGAGGATCATGAGCAGCATCTGAGGATCGTACTCCAAATATTGAGGGAGAAGAAGCTATATGCTCAATTGTCTAAGTGTGAGGTTTAGCTTGATTCAATGGTGTTCTTTGGGCACATGGTGTCTAGTGAGGGGATTAAGGTGGGTACGATGAAGATTGAGCAGTTTAGAGTTGGTCTAGACCATCATCAGGCCCAGAGATTTGGAGATTCTTGGATTTGGCAGGTTATTATCTCCGTTTTGTGGAGGGTTTCTCGTCAATTGCTACACTTTTGACTAGATTGACATATAAGGGTGCTCCTTTTAGTTAGTACGATGAGTGTGAGGTGAGATTTTAGAAGCTCAAGACTACATTAACTATAACCCCAGTATTGGTGTTGCCAACGGGTTCGGGATCTTACAGTGTACATTGTCATGCGTCGCCTATTAGGCTTGGAATGGTGTTGATACAGGACGGTAGGGTGATTACCTATGCATCTCGATAGTTGAACATTTATGAGAAGAACTAACATATGCATAGAGTTAGCAGCCATTGCTCATGCGTTGATGATTAGAAGGCACTATCTATACGACATTCTATGTGAGATCTATACCAGCTATCAGAGTCCCTAGCTCGTCTTCAGGAAAAAAAGGATCTTAATTTACCGTAAAAAAGTTGGTTACAGTTGCTGAAAGACTATGATATCACCATATTATATCATCTGGGAAGGTAAATGTGGTTGACGATGCATTGAGTTGGAAGGCTGAAAGTATGGGTGCATGGCATATTTACCATTAGTAGAGAGGCCACTAACCACGAATGTTCAGGCTTTTGCCAATTTGTTTATGAGATTGATTATTTCGGAGCCTAGTCACATTCTCTCTTGTGTTGTGGCAGTCAGTCATTGGAGCGTATCAAGGCTAGCGAGTTGGATGATCCTCACTTATTGGTATTAAAAGACATAGTGCAATGAGGTGGTGCTAAGGAGGTTATGATAAGTGATGATGGTGTTATGCAGCTTCAAGGCCGGATTTGTGTTCCAATTGTTGATGGGTTGAGAGATTTGATCCTTAAGAAGGCTCAAAGCTTGTGCTATTCCATTCAACCAGGTGTCACGAAGTTGTACTGTGACTTGAAACAATACTATTCGTGGAGGAGAATGAAGAAAGATATTGTTAATTATATATCTCGGTGTTTGAATTGCCAACATGTGAAGTATGAGCATCAGAAATCGGGATGGTTGACTCAAGGATTGGACATACCAGAGTGGAAATGGGAGCACATCGCTATGGATTTTGTGGTAGGATTACCATGGACCTTGAAGAAATATGATGCAGTTTGGGTTACTATGGACCGATTGACTAAGTCCGTACACTTCATTCCGGTGATGACTTCCTATTATTCAGAGTGGTTGGCTCATATTTACATCCGTGAGATTGTTCGGCGCCATGGAGTGTCTATGTCTATCATTTCGGATTGAGGCACTCAGTTCATATTGCAGCTTTGGAGAGTGGTGCAGCGAGATTTGGGCACACGGGTAGAGCTGAGTACAACATTTCATCCCCAAAAGGACGGGTAGTCCAAGCGCACTATTGAGATATTGGAGTACATGTTACGTGCATGTGTTATCGATTTTGGAGCTTCATGGGATTTG
>AWOL01S0066826.1:0-24579 GCA_000715115.1 Nicotiana otophora
CATAAAACTGAAATTTTGCCTGATTCCCAGATTTTCGTGTGCTATAGCCCACGTTATCTGCATGGGCCCGAGCGCTCGTACCCAGATCACCTAAAATTATTGTGGCCCATTAATAAAGACCTAATGAACAATAGTCATCACCTCGCCATGACCGTTACTCATTTTTGGCATTTTAGGGCCATAAAACTGGAATTCTGCCCGATTCTTAGATTTTTGTGTGCAATAGACCACGCTTCCTTCATGGGTCCGGGCACCCAAACCCGGATCGCCTAAAATTTTATCGGCCAATCGAAAATGACCTAAGGACCAATAGTCTCCACCTCACCATGACGGTTATTCATTTTTTGGCATTTTAAGGCCATCAATTTGGAATTTTACTCGATTCCTAAATTTTTGTGTGCTTTAGCCCATGCCTCCTGCATAGACCTGGACGCATGGACCTGAGGAACAATAGTCATCACCTCGCCATGATCGTTACTCGGTTTTGGTATTTTAGGGCCATAAAACTGGCATGATGCCCCGACCCGGATTGCCTAAAAGTTTTCCAGCCCATCCAAAATGACCTAAGGAATAATAGTCACCACCGCTCCATGGCCGTTAGTCATTTCTTGATGTTTTAGGGCCATAAAATTGGAGTGGCGATCGGTGGCCAGATTTTTGTGTGTTATAGCCCTCGCCTCCTGCATGGGCTTAGGCGTTCGGATCAGGATCGCCTAAAATTTTGCCGGCCCACCAATAACGGCCTAAGGAACAATAGTCACTGCCTCATTATGACAGCTCCTTTTCCCCAAAGGGATAGGGGAGTTTTTTCAATTAAAGTGACATTATTCGAAATATGATTATTTATTTAATCAGAGTCGTCACTTGAAATAATCATTATGGTGTCTCAAGTCACTGGTTTATTTTAAATCCCAAATCAAGGAAATTTGACTCAGTTTTAAAATCCGCGAAACTAGAAGAATGGGTAAGGAATTCGGTTAACCCGGGAGAAGGTGTTAGGCATTCCCGGATTCCGTGGTTTTAGCACGATCGCTTAACAAATTACACTCGACTTAATTGCCTGATTATTACATGTTTAAAACCTATTGTGCATTTTATCTTTTACCACTTTTAATTAAATATTTAAACCGCTTTTTGTATTTATGGAGTTATTATTGAATAAGTTACGGTGTCGTATATTTGTCATTCTAGCACATATTGTAAACCGCGCCACGTGAAACGCACCCGCGATTTACAATATGTTTATTTATTTATTAAATTATTTGAAGTTATGGTCAAGTCACGTGAAACGCGCACTTGAGTTGGCATTTACGTATCATGACGATGCCACGGGAACAGTACCCATGGTCACGATGATTTATTAATCGCGCCTAAAGTAAACTACGGTGTTCAGAGACGTTTATCCTAAACTAATTTGAGATTATTATAAGGCATGATTTATGGATATAACATTGTGGGTAGAAAGGGGTGTAGCTTGTGATGCCATTGGCCTTGACAGGATTATTTTGGCCCAAACTAGCTTAAATCAAAAGGTCCAACATTTTCCAATATCAAAATTACTACCCATGGCCTGCTAACTTCATCTACGGCCAACCATTCGGTTAAATCAACTCAGAACAAAACCTTGCAACTCTAAAAATTAACATCAAGGTCCAACTCAATCATATTGTTGCTGATTCTATTGGTTTAGGTCATAAACTATTCTAAAAAAAAATCAAAAGAAAAATTAACAAAGTATTTCAATTATGAGCAAATTATTATTATTCAATGATAAGACAAACTAAGATTAATTCTAAAACTTGTCAAACTGCCCGTTTAGCCTTAATTAAGAACTGATTACTCATTAAATCTCTAAAAGTCCCTAGATGAAACTAACAACAGCAAAACAACCAATATTTATTTCAAATATAAAGAATAATCAACCAAAAGCACAAACTAACAAGAAATGACTTCACACACCATTTGAATAACAATATATTAACAATAAAGTAAAGGAGAATGGACCTTTATGTAGCAAACTTTCTTTATATTTGGAAACCAACTGTGAACAAAGTCTCGAACGAATATGAGACGGTCAGCGACCTATGAACGCACGCCGGAACCTCGAACAAAGACCTCGTCGGAGACTTTTTCGGACTGTTTTTGGATCTTTTAGCAGTTGTTTTTGAGGTGGAGGAGCTGTGTTTCGGTGGCTGGAATTTACTGAAGCAGCGGTGCTTCAAAGCTGCATTTTAATGGATGTTTCATGGATTAGTTAGCTACTGCGTTTTTGGAGTTTGGTTGGGGAAGAAGGTGGCTTTTGGGGGTTTCGATGGCTGGTTATGGAGAAAGGAAGGTGAGCTACTGCTATGGGATTTTAATGGGAGGTCTATGGTGTTGGAAATGGTGGTTTGGTATTGGATTCCATGGCTGAAAATTGTTGATTGTTTTTGCCACTCTCTAGATGAGTAAAATTGATATTAAGAAGAAGAGGGCAGCCCTTTTTTTCTCGCCAGATCTGTTTTCTTTTGTTCTCCAGATCCCTTCTTTCTTTCTTCACCTGTTCTCAAATCCGTTTTCTCTATGTTCTCAGCCTTTTCTTTTTCTTTTTTGCGCAGCTTTGTTTTTTTTTTAACTTAGGTTCCTAGGGTTCTTCTTAAGATCAAGCTTATACGTGGGGTGTGGGAGTTAATATGGACCATTGAATTGTTAAGTATGGAAGGCTAAGATTAAAAGGGTTTGATGGGTCTTGGTTGTCCAAAATTTGGGCCTCAATTTGGGCTAAAAAGATAAAAACTTGGACAATTTTTAAATTCTAAAAATAATAAAATACTACTACTATTAATTCATGCTAATTAAATAAGATTGTTCTAATTGCAAAAATACTAAAATTATACATTGAGGTAACAAATAAGACTATTTTTGTTTTGTTCTTTTATTTTTTCCATAGAAATTATATTAAGATAAAGATAGAGATAAATATGTTAAACCATAATAGATTTGAAATAATACTAATGACTTTAAGAAAAAATAAAAATGCATAATAAGATGAAACTATTTTTGTAGTTTTCAATTTTTATGCTTTAAAAACTAGAATTAAAATTACTAATAGAGTGAAATGCTATAGAAATAAACGCAAAACAATGGGTACTGGCTTCAAAACCGATGTGGAAGGCACTGATGCTGAAGGACCTGAAGTAAGAGGTGGAGGCATAGCTGTTGCACTATCATAAGGATCTGCTGAAGTAGATGGCATGTCAACTGTCCTAGCAGCTACCTCGGCAGACTCATCAGACTGCCCTGCAGTAGTAGAGGGCTGACCCTTCTTCTTTGTGTTTCCACCATCCATCAACGAATACCACGAGAAAGGCTTCTTTGCCTTCACCTTACTGTCAAAATCCCTTGTTTCCACCCTCACATCTGTGAGGTACTTAGTGATAGTGTTGGGATACGGGTAGGAGGTGTCACCTTGCCTGGGAACCAAGGACATGTTGACTGACATTACGGCACCCACATTGATTGGGTACCCGGCCATGATCGAGGCGACTAGCACTGCTTGCGGGATTGGTAGATTTGTTTCATTCCGGCATGGGTCTATTCTGCTACACACAAACGTCTGCCATCCCTTTGCCTCAAAATTCAGGGTGTTTCGCTGAATTGGAATCCCTGCTGTGATCCATGGTGGTGGTGGTCCCTGAGTTGCCAGAAGCCCAGCTAGCCATGGGTGAGCTGCATCGCCCATAGCCAGCTTTACCAAGTATTGCACTAGCTCCACGTCCACCAACTTTATGTATGTGTTCAGGGTGGTTTGGTCAAACCTCACTTTCAAGTTCCTCACTTTTGTCACTTTGGTCCTCTTCTTGATGTGTGCCACATTGGCTTAAAATTTCCGGACCAAGTGCTCTTTGACATCCACTACACTTTGAGCGAACCATGTTCACCCTTTTTTCCCGAAATTTTCTTAACATATTTGGGTTGTATCTATCCAGATCTTTCGACACAAATTGCCGCTCAAGAGTGAGCGATCTCTGCGGCCACCACTCTTGGAACCTATTGAATGCAGTCAGGCTCACAAACCTATCTTCCCAAACTTCCTTCTTCTTTGACCTCTCCAGGCCTGTAACTCTGGTATCACCCCCACCCCCCACCCCCCTCCCTACCATCATTTGGGATCTCATCCACCTCCATTGTAGTAGCTAGTGTGTCGGGACCATATGTAGCTGAAGGCTCCGAAGCCTGGTTGTTCCCTTCCGACCCCTCAGAAGTACTCGTAGAAGAGGTAGGCTCATTTCTCAGTCGGTATCTGTCCTGGGGTAGCTATGGTTGTGATTGCACAACAGACTGCCTTTGCACTGAGTCGCCCTCCGATGCTTCCCTATACGGGGCATATGAACCTGATTCAGAGGGCTCTGGCTATCTACCTCGGCCTGTTATTGCCTTCTTACTGATCACTTTTTGGAGGGAGAGGGGTAAGGTACTTTTGCCTCTGCCTATGGAAGGTTCACCCCTCCCTTTTGATGTATCACCATGACCACGTGATCTAACCATATTCTACACAAAATAGTAGTAAGAGTCGGTTCTAGTTAAGTGCAGGTAAGCAAAAACTTTGCAGAACAAAACATGTTGCGGGTTGGGGAAGTACGGACCGCACATTTTTTAATGTGGCCGCAGATGGGGTTATGCGAACCGCACAATTTGAAAGTGCGGCCGCAGTGATAATTCTGCGGTCCGCACAATTTTAAGCGCGGTCACACATCTGAAGTGTGGTCTGCACAATTTTGGGTGCGGCCGCACATTGAAACTTTAAAAATGACAACTCTCTGAAGACTGATAATTGCTTGATCTGTGGCCGCACACACTTTCTGTAGCCGTGGTTGATTTTATGCGGACAACACAATTTCAAGTGCAGTCCGCTCAATCATTTTACACCAAATGCCTTAGCCTATTGATCTGCGGGCCACACAATTCAAAACTTTATCGGGCAAATTCTAGGGTTTCTACTCTTTCGCACAATTTGGACATGGTAGTAGCAATTAAACTATATCAACCAAATACCCATCCCCCATATAGAAACTAGGAGTTTACCCAACACAAATTATAGTCCACATGGTTATCAATTTGACGATTGAAAATAACTAAACAAATTATCAACTAAATTAAGAAAATTGAAAAATTCTGAGGATGATTTGAACATACCAGTGATGAAGTGGTGTTAAGGAGTGATCAAAGATGATGATTTAGGAGGCGAATGAGTGCTTCAGTTGAGTGCAATATTTGTGCCTTTGTTTTAATTCTCTAAGAGTGTAAAGTTATAACAGTAAAGTGAAGGCTACTATTTTAGAGAGTGTGCAATTTTTCATCTCAAGTTGTGCAGCCGCAGATCCCTTTTTGCTATAGCATTCAAAATTGTGCGGTCCGTACAATACATGTGCGGTCCGTACTTTTTCCATGCTTAGTCAATTTTGTCTGAGCACAGTCCCTATAAAGGCACAATCATTCCTGCAACATACTTCAAAACCAGTTAGCACAAAAGAAACCCTATCTAAATAAGAAGAAAAAGAACAAGAAAAAGAAACATGGGTTGCCACCCAAGAAGCGCCTGATTTAACGTCGCGGCACGACGCAGATTACATCACTTCAAATGAATCACTGCCATCATGTGGCCATCATCATCTTGTCCCAAATAATGCTTCACCCGGTGACCATTGACTCGGAATACCTCATCACTTTTGTTCTTTAAGTCCAATGCACCAAAAGGTATCACACCCACAATTTCAAATGGACCACTCCATTTGGATTTCAACTTTCCGGGAAACCTCTTCAATCGTGAGTTGAACAACAAAACAAGATCACCCACCTTGAATTCCATGTTTCGGATGTATTTGTCATGAAGTTACTTCAATATTTCTTTGTACAAGGACGAACCTGCATATGTATGGTACCAGAATTCATCTAATTTATTCAAATATGCAACCCGTAAGGTGGAAGATGCATCCCAATCAATATTTAACTTCTTTAAAGCCCACATGTCCTTGTGCTCAAGTTTCACCGAAAGATGACAAGCTTTGCCAAACACCAACTGGTATGGAGACATCCCGATAGGAGTTTTGAAAGCAGTCCGATAAGTCCACAGTGCATCATCAAGCTTCTTTGACCAATCCGTCCAATTAGCATTCACTGTTTTGGACAAAATACTCTTTATCTCCCGATTGGAGACTTCCACTTGACCACTTGCTTGAGGGTGATAGGGAGTCGTAACTTTATGAGTGACACCATACTTGCTAAGCAAGGTGTCAAAAGTTTTGTTACAAAAATGCGACCCCCCATCGCTTATGATAGCCCGCTGAGTACCAAACCTTGTGAAAATGTTCTTCTTCAAAAATGCCACCACACTTCTTACTTCATTGTTAGGCAGAGCAATAGCCTCAACCCATTTTGACACATAATAAACAACTACCAAGATGTAGGTGCTTCCACAAGAACTCACAAAGGGACATATGAAGTCAATACCCCACACATCAAAAATATCAATCTCCAAAATGGTGGTGAGAAGCATTTCATTTTTCTTTGAGATTCCACCGGCCCTTTGATATTCATCACAACGCTTGACGAGATCACTTGCATCCTTATAAATAGTGGGCCAATAGAAACTGCAACTTAACACTTTGGCCGTCGTTCGTGCTCCACCATAGTGACCACCATATGGCGAAGAATGACAAGCCTCAAGAATTTTACATTGTTCTTCCTCCGGTACACATCTTCTAATCACTTCATCCGTACAAATCCGGAAAAGGTACGGTTCATCCCAATAATAGTCTTGACAATCCCGTTTGAGCTTCTTCCTTTGGTTTGAAGAGAACTCATCTGGGATAATACCACGCACAAGCAAATTTGCTAAATCCACGAACCATGGCACCTATTTCATTGAAATGGCTAAGCGTTGATCATCGGAGAAGGAGTCATTGATTTCAAGGCCATCATGCGGCCTCCCCTCCTCCTCCAAATGAGACAAGTGATCCGCCACTTGGTTTTCACTTCCTTTTCGGTCTTGGATGTCTATGTCAAACTCTTGCAACAAAAGCACTCATCTCATCAACTAGGATTTGGAATCTTTCTTGCTCATAAGGTAACAAATTTAGCATCTTTCTCCAAAAGCTTGCACAAGAGGTTCACCACCTTGGAAAAATCCTTTATGAAACGCTGGTAGAACCCCGCGTGACCCAAGAAACTTCTCACGCCCTTCACGGATTTTGGAGGTGGAAGTTTAGAAATCACCTATATTTTCTCCTTGTCGACCTCTATTCCCTTCTTTGAAATTTTGAGGTCAAGGACAGTACCCTCCTCGACCATGAAATGGCATTTCTCCCAATTCAACACCAAGTTCGTTTCTTCACACCTTGCCAAAACCTTATCCAAACTATCGAAAAGTCATCCATGAAGACTTAAAGGTAGTCCTCTACTATATTTGTAACGATCGCCATCATACATCGTTGAAAAGTTGCCGGTGCATTGCATAATCCAAATGGCATCCGCTTGAAAGTGAAAGTTCCATAGGGATAAGTGAAGGTTGTTTTCTCTTGATTTTCCGGGGCAATAAGGATTTGATTGTAGCCTGAATATCCATCTAGAAAGTAATAGAACGCCCGGCCGGCCAACCTATCAAGCATTTGGCCAAGAAAGGGTAATGGGAAATGGTCTTTCCTTGTGACTTTGCTTAGCTTCTAATAGTCCATACACACTCTCCACCCGATCACCGTTCTTGTTGGAATCAACTCGTTCTTATCATTGGTGACCATAATTATGCACCCCTTCTTCGGAACGCATTGCACTGGAGAAGTCCACGAACTAATCAGAAATGGGGTAGACAACTCGGACATCCAACCACTTTATGATCTCCTTTTTGACCACCTCTTGCATTACTTCATTGAGTCTCCTTTGATGTTCAATGGAGGGTTTGGCATCTTCCTCCAAATTAATCTTGTGCATGCAAAATGCGGGGCTTATTCCCCGAATATCCGCCAAAGTCCACCCAATAGCTTTCTTTCTCTTGTGGAGCACCGCCAATGTAGAGTCAACCTACACGTTAGTCAAACAAGTGGAAAGAATAATCGATAAAGTAGAACAAGGGCCAAGGAATTCATACCTGAGATGTGGAGGCAATGGCTTCAACTCCAAGATAGGAGGCTCTTCAATTGAAGGTTTTGTTGGAGGAGTTTTCCTATTTTCGAGATCCAAGAAAAGTTTCTGAGGTGCATAATTATATGACCCCTTCCCTTGCAAAGAATTTACATATTCCATGAAGTCATCCATTTCCTCATCATCAAAATTTAGCAAAACGACTCCAACATGTCACCCACATTAATCGTGGCACTTGTATCATCAATAATCACATCAGTCACCAAGTTCACGAACGAACACACTTCATTGCTACTCGGTTGCCTCATAGATTTGCACACGTGGAACATCGCCTTTTCATCACCCACCCAGAAAGTGAGTTCACCGGCTTACACATCAACTAGAGCCTTTCCCATAGCAAGCAAAGGTCTACCAAGAATAATCGGCACCTCATAGGCCACTTCACAATCAAGAATCATAAAATCTGCCGGGAGAATGAACTTGTCAACCCAAATCAATACATCCCCAATCACTCCCAACGGCCTCTTCATTGTATGGTCGGCCATTTGTAATCTCATAGATGTGGGTCTTGGTTGCCCAATTCCTAATGTTTTGAAAATTAAAAAGGGCATCAAGTTGATACTCGCCCCAAGGTCACAGAGAGCTTTTGCAAATTTGGCACTTCCAATGGTACAAGGAATTGTGAAAGCACTGGGATCTTCCAACTTTGGAGCCATCGAATGCACAATTGCACTAACCTGGTGAGTGACTTTAATAGTTTCAAAATTCATCGATCTCTTCTTTGTCACCAAGTCTTTTATAAACTTAGAATATTCGGGCATTTGCTCCAAAACTTCAACTAATAGAACATTTATAGAGAGACTCTTCATCATATCAATGAACTTCTTGAATTGATTCTCGCCATTTTTATTGGCAAGCCTTTGAGGATAGGGAGGAAATGGCTTAGGCAATGGTGTCTTAACTTCTTGTACTACCATTTCCGGTATGTTAATAATATGATCCCTAGACGGGTTCACATCCACTTGAGTCTCTTCCACCGTGTCATCAATATCAATCTACTCTTCATCATTTGTTTGCACCACATTGTTTGGGATATCCTCTTCTTCTACCACTTGCTCATCATCCACAAGTTGCCTTTGGCTTGAGGTAGGTGCATTCCCACCTTTTCCACTTCTTGCAATAACGGCTATGGCATGCCCCGTAGTGTTCCCACCCTTCGGGTTCACTACCGTATCACTTGGTAGTGCCTCTTTAGGATGAGAATTTAAATCTTGAGAGATTTGACCCATTTGCACTTCTAAGTTACGGATTGATGTGTTGTGTGAAGCAAGTTGGGCATCAGAATTGACATTATTCTCTATTATTTGCTTGAACATGTTCTCAATACGACTCATTTCATTGTTGGAAGAATTAGGACCATGAGAAGGATAAGGAGGAGGGTTGCTCGATTGTTGGTACATCGGGGGCCTTTGAAAACCCGACCCCCGATTTCCTTGGTTGTAGTTCCACCAGCCTTGGTTGTTGCCTCCCCAACTTCCCTGATTATTATTGTTTTGCCGGTTCCCTTGGTTATTGCTTCTACTCCAATTGCCTTGATTGTTTCCACTATTCCAATTGCCTTGATTTCTAGAATTCCAATTGCCTTGATTATTCGAAGGTCTCCATTGTTTTTGACTAGGGCCTTGCTGGTTGTTTTTTTGCCCTTGAAAGTTGTTCACATATTGGACCTCTTCATCTTGATCATTGTAAGAATCTCCTTGATCAAACCCACTATCATCTTACACAAAATTGTCCATTCTTTGTTACACTTGTGGACTTCCTGGTCTTCTTTGGTTCACTATCATATTGACTCCCTCCATAGCATTGACTTGACTCGGGTTTTGCACTTGTTGAAGTTGAGCCTTTGCCAATTGGTTCATGGTGGTTGTCAACTTGGCTATTGCTTTCCCATGGTCATGTAACTCTTTATTAAGAAGAATCATATTTGGATCACCTTGTGGGACATTGGCTCTAGATTGCCACACCGATGAAGTATCCGCCATTTCATCAAAAACCTCACATGCCTCCGCGTAAGGCGTAGTCATGAAGTTCCCACCGGCAAGTTGATTCACTACACATTGGTTGGTGGTATTGATCCCCCGATAGAAAGTTTATTGAATCATTTTTTCCGTCATATCATTGTTGGGGCACTCTTTCACCATTGTCCTATATCTTTTCCATATCTCGTGTAGTGGTTCATTAGGCTCTTGCTTGAATGCTAGAATTTCATCCCGAAGAATAGCCATGTGCCCGAAAGAAAAGTACTTTGAAATAAATTTCTCCCCAAGTTCATCCCACGTACGAAATGGAATGATTTGGCAAACGTTCCAACCAATCTAAAGCTTTCGCTCGTAGAGAGAAGGGAAAAAGCCTTAGCCTCAAAGCATCCTCAGAGACATTTGTTTGTTTGCTTCCCCAACACGTATCAACAAACCCCTTCAAATGTTTATATGCATTTTGACTCGGTGCACCAGTGAAGAACCCGCGTTATTCGAGCAAAGTAAGCATCACATTGGTTATTTGAAAGTTACCCGCCCTAATATGGGGTGGGACTATAGTACTTCCATACCCTTCATTCGGTAACACCAGGTGTGGAGCCGCTTGTGGTGGAGGTGGGGGTGGAACAAGCACATTGTCTTGAGGCGGTCGGCCTGGTCTATTGGCTTGAGATTCAAGAGGGACCTTATCCATTGCATCATCATCAACGTCCACATCCCCCACGGCTATGTTTCCAAACTCGTTGTTTGCCATCAATGCCCCTACAATACTCACACGTTAGTAACAAGGAAGGAAAAGGAGACAATTCACACACAAAACCAAATATATAGCTAAATCCGTTATTATGCTCCCCGGCAACGGCGCCAAAAATTTATCTCGTCCAAGCCATACCTCTATTTGGGATTGTGAAATGGTAGGAGAAATAATAGTACCCAATAAGGAGTCAGGGTCAATTTTTCACAAGGAGCTATGAATGGAGCTTAAAGGTATATATTCGAGTGAATGAGTTTGAATTATCTCGGATTACACTTCCGCAAAAGATGGTTTGTTTTTAAATCTATTTTAAACAAAGAATGACAACTAAGAATTAAAACTAGCAAATTATAGTTGTTTGTTTTTCAAATGGTAAAAAGGCCTAGGGTATTGACCTTCACCTAGGTGTTCGCTTAATGGATAGTAAGCCTTAAAGCTTGTTTTCTTGGTCGGGTTTTATTATAGCTATCAAAACTCAAGTACACACTCAATACCTCTCGGTCAGAGTGTGATTTTTCCCAATTTGGATTTCTCAAGTCCAAATGGGTATTGAACAAAGCAGTTGATAATAAGCTCAGGTTGGATTGTACTATCTCTAGGTTCAACCCTTTAATAGGGTTTATCAATCTTTGATTGACCCAATTTCTTGCTAGCCAAGTTTTCCTAGACTAAGTCTCTCTTTCTCAAGTAGAGACCAAGTCAATTATGCATGAGATAATATTTGCAACTATTAAATCTTCAAATAAAAGCAAGAACTAGGCTAGATAATCAACACCCAACCATAAACAAGCAATAAATCAAACACCCATTAAGTTCACACCCTAGGGTTGGGTCACAACCCTAGTAAAAATCTAGCCATTCATGCTTAAATTAGGAGAAGAAGAAGAAGATGTGACAATTAAACCCATATTAAAGATTGAAATGATAAAAGTATTATTCAAAAAGCTCAAAATGGCAAAAATAACTAAAAGAAGCAAGTAAACAACTGTTGATGTCTAAAGGTACGTAAGTTAACCTAAAAAGGTGAAACTATTTTATTTATACAATGCTGAAATTTTCGGACAACATTGCCCTTCTCAGAGGTTCTGCGGCCGCACAATTCCATGTGCGGTCCGCACTCTGCTTCAGTCTTGATAGGATTTAAATCTGCGGCTGCACAATTCTGAACCGTGACCACATCTCTCATATTCTACGGTCCACACTTTTCTGGGTGCGGCCGCACAGGGTTCTTCTGCGGACCGCACATTTCTGAGTGCGGCCGCATAGGGTTCCTCTGCGGACCGCACATTTCTGAGTGAGGCCGCACAGGGCTCTTCTGCGGACCACAGATTTCTAAGTGCGATCGCGTAGCTGATTCCTGCGGCCACACAATAATTGTGCCGTCCGCACTTCCTTTGAGCTTGGAATAAGAACTCTCTGAACTTTTGATCTTGCTTAACTTCTGCGGCCACACATTTCATGTGCAGACCGCACTTTGCATTTGGACTCTAATAAACTTTCCTTCGTAATCTGTGGTCCGCACTTTGAGCTTTTGTGCCTGATTTTGTCCTTGAGTTCAGATCACTCCTTCTTGAGTTGGATTTCATCTTAGTGGCTCATTTTCCAATTACTCCTGCAATTAATCATATTTTATCAGTTTTCGGGTATACAATTAAACGCTTTCGGACTAAAAAGAAAGTAAAAAGGTGTGAATAAGTAGTCAAAATCTCCACTCATCACTCGCCATGTTCGTTACTCATTTTTTGGTATTTTAGGGCCATAAATATTGAATTCCGCCCTATTCCCAAATTTTTGTGTGCTATAGCCCACGCCTCCTGCATGGGCCCCGGCGCCCGGACCCGAATCAGCTAAAACTTTTCCGCCCCAACATAAATGACCAAAGTAATAACAGTCATTTTTTCTCCCTTCTGTTACTCATTGTTTAGTGTTTTAAGGCCATAGAACTGGAATTCATCCCGATTCCCAGATTTTCATGTGCTATAGCCTACGCCTCCTACATGGGCCCAGGAGTCGTGATCTGGATCGCCTAAAAAATTTTTGGCCCATAGTAAACGATCTAAGGAACAGTAGCCACCGCTTCACCATGACCGTTACTCATCTTTTGGCGTTTTAGGGCCATAAAACTTGAATTCCGCCCGATTCTTAGATTTTCGTGTGTCAGTTTTACGTCTCATGCATAGGCTCGAGCGTCCGGACTCAGATCGCCTAAAATTTTGTTGTTTCATAAAAAATAATCTAAACAACAATAGTCACCGCCTCGTCGTGTCTGTTACTCATATTTGGAGTTTTAAGGCTATAAAACTTAAATTCAACCCAGATTCCTAACGTTTCGTGTGCTATAGACCATGCCTCTTGTGTGGGCCCCGACGCCTAGACCCGGATCGCATAACATTTTTCTGACCTATAAAAAAAGACCTAAGGAACAATAGTCACCGACTTTCCCTGCCCGTTACTCATTTTTGTGTATTTTAGGGCCATAAAAATTGACTTTCGTGAGCTATAGCCATGCCTCATGTATGGGCCCGAGCGCCCGGACCCGAATTGCCTAATATTTTTCCATCCCATAAAAAAGGACGTGAGAAACAATAGTCTCCACCTCGCCATTTCCGTTACTTTGCTGTTTTAGGGCCATAAAAAGGGGGAATTCTACCCGATTCTCAGATTTTCGTGCGTTATAACCCTCGTCGCATGCATGGGCTCGAGCGCCCGAACCCGGATCGCCTAAAATTTTATCGACCTTTAAAAAATAACCTAAGCAACAATAGTCACCGTCTTGTCGTGACCGTTACTTGTTTTGTGGAGTTTTAAGACCATAAAATATGAATTCCGGTCGATTCCTAGTATTTCGTGTGCTATAGCCTACACCTCCTACATGTGCCCCAACGTCTTGACCTGGATCGCTTTAAATTATTTCAGCCCATCAAAAAAGAACTAAGAAACAATAGTCACCGACTTGCCATGACCTTTACTCATGTTTTAGTATTTTAGGGCCATAAAAATTAAATTCCGCTCTATTCCTAAATTTTCGTGTGATATATTCCACGACTCCTGCATGGGCCCGGGAGCCCGAACCCGAATCGCCTAAAATTTTGCCGGCCTATCATAAATTACCTAAGTAACAATAGTCACAATTTCGCCCTGTCTGTTACTCATGTTTTGGCGTTTTAAGGCCATAAAATAGGAACTCCTCCTGATTCCCTAATTGTTGTGTGATATAGCCCATGCTTCCTATATGGGCCCAGGCGCTCGGATACGGATCGCCTAAAAAGTTTTTGGCCATAAAAAATGACCAAAGGAACAATAGCCATCACTTCTCCGTGACCGTTAATCAGTTTGTGGCATTTTAGAGCCATAAATCTGGAATTCCGCCCAATTTCCAGATTTCATGTGCTATAGCCCACACCACCTACATCGACCTGGGCGCCCAGATCCAGATCGCCTAAAATTTTGTCGGCCAATCAAAAATGACCTAAGGAACAATAGTCACCGCCTCGCCATGATAATTACTCATATTTTGAAATTCTAGGGCCATAAATCTGAAATTTAGTCTGATTCCCATATTTTCGTGTGCCCACGCCTCCTGCATGGGCCTGGGCGGCCGGACCTGGATCGCCTAAGATTTTTCCGGTCCATCCAAAACGACCTAAGGAACAATATTCACCACCTCGCCAATGACCATTACTCGATTTTTGGCATTTTAGAGCCATAAAACTAGAATTTTGCCTGATTCCTAAATATTTTTGTGATATAGCCCATGTCTTCTGCATGGGCCTGGGCGCCCAGACCTGGATCACCAAAATTTTTACAGCAGATCATAAATGACCTAAGGAATAATAGTCAACACCGCACCATGACTATTACTCATTTTATGGCGTTTTGGGGCCATAAAACTGGAATGGCGATCGGTGGCCAGATTTTCGTGTGTTATAGCCCACGCCTCGTGTATATGCCCATTCTCCTGGACCCGAATCGCCTAAAATTTTGCCGGCCCATCAATAACGACCTAAGAAACAATAGTCACTATCTCGCCATAACCGTTACTCATTTTTTGTGTTTTAGGGCCATAAAATTAAAATTTTGCCTGATTTCCAAATTTTCGTATGCTCCCATAGCACCATCATGGGCCCGGGCGCCCGAATCTAGATTGCCTAAAATTTTGCTGGCCCTTCAAAAACGACCTTAGGAAAAATAGTGACCACCTCACCATGAAACCGTTACTCGTTTTTGGCATTTTAGGGCCATAAAATGGGAACTCCGCCCGATTCCTAGATTTTCGTGTGCTATAACCCACGCCTCTTGTATGGACTCGGGCGTACGGACCCGGAGCTCCTAAAATTATATCAACCCATCAAAAATAACCTAAGGAATAATAGTCATCGCCTCGCCATGACAGTTCCTCATTTCTTGTCCTTTTTGGGCCATAAAACTGGAATTCTGCCCAATTCCAAGATTTGCATGTGCTATAGCCCACGCCATCTGTATCCATTCGGGCGACCAGACCCGAATCGCCTAAAATTTTAGAAAACCACCAAAAACGACCCAAGGAACAAAATTCATCACCTTGCCATGATCATTCCTCATTTTGTGACCTTTTGGAGCTATAAACCTGGAATTCTACCCGATTCCCAGATTTTTATGTGCTATAGTCACGCCATTTGCATGCATCTGAGCGACCGTACCCGAATCTCCTAAACTTTTGTCGAACCATCAAAAATGACTTAAGGAACAATAATCATCACCTAGCCATGACCGTTCCTTATCTTTTGGCATTTAAGGGCCATACAATTGGAATCCCAGATTTTCGTGTGCTATAGCACACGCCATCTGCATGCATCCGAGCGATTGGACCCAAATCGCCTAAAACTTTACTGGACCATAATAAACGAACTAGGAACAATAATCATTACCTCGCTATGATCGTTCCTCATGTTTTAGCATTTCAGGGCCATAAAACTGGAATTCTAGATTTTTGTGTGCTATAGCTTACGCAATCTGCATGCATCTGAGTGACTGGACCCAAGTTGCCTAACATTTTGCCGGACCATCTAAAATGATCTAAGGAACAATAGCCATTGCCTCGTCATGGCCGTAACTCATTTATTGGCATTTTGGGGCAATAAAATTAGAATTCCGCCTGATTCCCACATTTTCGTGTGCTATATCCCACGCCATCTGCATGCATCCAAGCGACCGGACCCAAATCACCTAAACTTTTGCTCGACCATCAAAAATGACCTAAGGAACAATAATCATCGCCTCTCTATGATCGTTCCTCATGTTTTCGTATGCTCTATATCCCGTGCCATCTGCATGCATCCGGGCGACTGGACCCGAATCGCCTAAATATTTGTCAAACCATAAAAAATGACCTAAGGAACAATAATCATTGCCTCGCTATAACCGTTCCTCATTTTTTGGTATTTTAGGGCCATAAAACTAGAATTCTACCTGATTCCCAGATTTTCATGTGCTTTAGCCCACACCATCTACATGCATCCGGCGGCCGAACCAGAATCGCCTAAAATTTTATCGAACAATAAAAAACGACCTAAGGAACAACAATCATCACCTCTCGAAGACCGTTCCACGTTATTTCCTGATTTAGAGCCTTAAAACTAGAATTACGCCCGATTCTTAGATTTGCGTATGCGATAGTCCGTACTATCTGCATACATCCAGGCAACCGGACCCGAATCATCTAAAACCTTTTTTGACTATCAAAAATTACCTAAGGAACAATATTCATCGCTTCGCCATGATTGTTCCTCAGTTTTGGCATTTTAGGGCCATAAACTTGGAATTCCGCCCGATTCCTAGATTTTAGTATGCTATAGACCACGCCATCTGGATGCATCAGGACGATCGAACCTGAATCGCCCAAAATTTTATCAGACTATAAAAAATGACCTAAGGAACAATAGTCATTGTCTTGCTATGAGCGTTCCTCTTTCTTGGCGTTTTAGGGCCATAAAACTAGACTTCTGCCCGATTCCTAAATTTTTGTGTGCTATAGCCCACTCCATCAGCATGCATCCGAGCGACTAGACCCCAATCGCCTGAAATTTTGTTGGACCATCAAATATGACCTAAGGAATAATATTGATCGCCTCCCCATGATCATTCCTCATTTGTTCGCATTGTAAGGCCATAAAACTAGGATTTGGCGCCATCTACATGCATCCAAGCGACCTAACCCGAATCGCCTAAAATTTTGTTGGACCATCAAAAACGACCTAAGGAACAATTGTCATCGCTTATCCATGATCGTTCCTCAATTTTGGCATTTTAGGTTCATAAAACTAGAATTCTGCTCGATTCCCAGATTTTTGTGTGTTGTACCGATGCAATCTGCATGCATCCGGGTGACCGGTCCTGAATCGCCTAACATTTTAGTGGACCATAAAAAATGACCTAAGGAATAATAGTCATTGCCTCTCCATGACCATTCCTCGTGTTTTGGTAGTTTAGGGCTATAAAACTAAAATTTCGCCTGATTCCCACACTTTCGTGTGCAATATAGCTCACGTCATTTGCACTCATCTAGGCGACCGAACCCGAATAGCCTAAAATTTTGCAGGACCATCAAAAACAACCTAAGAAATAATAGTTGTAGCCTCTCCATGACCGTTCCTTGTTTTTGTCGTTTAAGAGCCATAAAATTGGAATTTCGCTCAATTTCTAGATTTTCGTGTGCTAGAGCTCACGCCATCTGCATGCATCCGGGGGATCGCCTAAAATTTTGTCAGACCATAAAAATAGACCTAAGGAACAATAGTCATCGTCTCGCTATAACCGTTCCTCATTTATTAACGTTTTAGGGCCATAAAACTGAAATTCTACCTGATTCTCAGATTTTCGTGTGCTATATCCAATGCCATCTGCATGCATTCGGGCGACCGGACCCAAGTCGCCTAAAATTTTGTCGGACCATAAAAATGACCTAAGAAACAATAGTAATAACCTCTCCATGACAAATCCTCAGTGTTTGGCATTTTAGGGCAATAAAACTGAAATTCCACCCGATTCTCATATTTTCGTGTGCTATCTAGCCCACGCCATCTGCATGCATCCGGGCGACCGGACCTGAATCATCTAATATTTTTCAAGACCATCAAAAATGACCTAAGGAATGAAATTAATCATCTCTCCATGACCGTTCCTCATATTGTGGCATTTTAGGGCCATAAAACTGGAACTCCGCTCGATTCCCAAAATTTTGTGTGTTATAGCCCACACCATCTGCATGCATCCGAACAACAGGACTCGAACCACCTAATATGTTGTTGGACCATCAAAAACAACCTATGAAATAATAGTCATCACATCACCATGACAGTTCCTCATTATTTTGCGTTTTAGGGCCATAAAACTATAATTTTGCCCGATTCCCAGATTTTTGTGTGTTATAAGCCCATGCCATCTGCATGTACCCGGGTGATCGAACCCAAATCGCCTAAAATTTTGTCGGATAATAAGAAATGACTTAAGGAACAATAGTTATCATCTTGCCATGACCGTACCTCAATTTTTGGCATTTTAGGGCCATAAAACTGGAACTCCACACGATTCCCAGATTTTTGTGTGATATAGCGCATGCCATCTGCATTCATCCGGGCGACCGGACCCAAAGCGTCTAAAATTTTTCAAAACTATAAAAAATTACTTAAGGAATAATTGTTATCGCCTCGCTGATAAGTGTAGATTTTACCCACTTATTAGTATATGTTTACTTTAGTAAATTGCAGGCATGTTGGAGGGTTGGAGCTAAACGAAGGAATATAACTCAAAAAGGAGTATTCCAGCTCAAAAAGGAAACATGGAGAAATGTAGTCCAAAATGCAGTCCACAGAAATACACATGCGGCCACAGAATGACACATAAAGCCTCATAGGAGTTTTTAAGAAGCGCAATAAGCATACCTGATTGCGCGACCGCAAAAGCTGGTCGCACTGACAAGATAGAAAAGTTCAGAGAAGGTGCAAAAAGACCAAGTGTGAAACCTCACCAAAATGCGGTTCACAGTCACAAAGTGTGGCCTCGGAGGCTGAAGTCTATAGAATTCCTCTCAATTGAAGATGAGAAGAAAAGTGTGGACTGCATATGAAATTGTGCGGCCGTAGAATCTCCTGAAGGGCATTTTTGGGAACTATAAATAGACGAGAAACACTTTCTTAGGGCAAGTTTTGTATTGTAAGCAACTGTAGCGGTTATATTTTTGTCTTTTGGGAAAGTAGTGACCATTATTAGAGAAAGCCCATTAGTTTTATCATTTAATTTTAGTTTATGGCTTCAATTACTTCTTCTATTTTATTTTCTTCACTTTCTAACATAAGTAGCTAGATTTTATCTAGGGTTGTGACCCAACCCTAGTGTTTAAACCTTATGGGTTATTAATTTTAGTGTTTTTTTATGATTAGGTATTTGTTATTTAGCCTTGTTTATGCTATATTTCTAGAATTAATGGTTGTAAATATTAATTCAGGCCTATTTGACTTAATTCTTACTTGAGAAAGAAAGACCTAGTCTATGAAAACTTGGCTAACAAAGAATTAAGCTAGTTAAAGTTTTGGCTAGAATAATTAAAGGATTTGAACTAGAGATAGAGAAATCCGATTTGGACTCATATCAATTATTCGAATTGCTACCCAATTGGACTTGAGAAAGCCAATTTGGGCATAACCACTCTATAATCGAGAGGTATTGAGTGGATACTTGAGAATTGAGAGTTATAATACACCCCGATCTGTAAAACAGGTATTAATGTAGTTTACCCGTTAGGTTTGTACCTAGATAAATATTACATCCCTAGGCTTTTTCCCAACGGATTAAAAATACCAAAAATGTTTATTCTCTTTCTAGTTTCTTTTATTCAGTTTAAATCTCTTAGTGTTAAATTGGAAAACAATTACCCCTTTGTTTGGAAGTGCAATTAAGTTGTTGCACGTGCTCTTTTAAAGTATCAACCTTAACACCCTTCATAAACTCCCTGAGGAATTCGACCCCGACTCTAGTTGGGTATTGTAATTACAACGACCGTTTCCACTCACTATTGAGTGCGGATTGGACGTGGATCAATTTTTGACACCGTTGCCGATGAGTTTTTACGGTGTTACCTGTGTATTTGAGTATGTGCTTGGAATATCTTCTTTCCCTTCCATATTACTAATTTGTTGAAGAAATTGTAGGTACAAAATGAAGAACAATGATCTTGGAAATATGTCATTGGGTGAGTTGGACGGCGAGGAGGAACAACTAGATATTGTGCCTCAAGTGCCATAACCGAATCATCGAGGACGTGGTCAACAAGACAATGTTTCCCTACCTCCCCCACCTCCACAACCACAAGCGATACAATACCGGATTTTTCCCAACGAAGGTTATGCAAGTGCAATATAGTCCCCCCTCTCATTATGGCGAGAAACTTTCAAATTACCAATGTGATGCTCACTTTGCTGAGCAGCGAGGCTTTTTCATTGGTGTAACAAATCAAAATGCTTATAAATATTTGAAGGGCTTTGTGGATATATATTGGGGGACAAAGCAAACAAATGTTTCTGAGGATGCTTTGAGGCTAAGGCTTTTTCCCTTCTCTCTACGAGGCAAAGCTTTAGATTGGTTGGAACGCTTACCTAATCATTTGATCCATACTTGGGATGAATTGGCGGCAAAAGTTATTGCCAATTTTTTATCTCTCGATCACATGGCTACTCTTAGGGATGAAATATTGGCTTTCAAGCAAGAGCCAATGAACCTTTGCATAAGATTTGGAGGTAGTATCAGACAATGGTGAAGGAGTGCCGGAATAATGATATGACCGACAACATGATACAACAAACTTTCTACCGTGGTATTAATACTACAAACTAATGTGTAGTAAATCAATTGGTTGAAGGAAACTTTATGACAATACATTATGCGGAGGCATGTGAGATTCTTGATGAGATGGCAGAAACGTCTTCGGCTTGGAAATCCCGAGCCAATGTTTCACAAAGTGATCCCAACATGATTCACTTCCATAAAGAGTTTCAAGACCATAGGCAAGCCATTGCCTAATTGACAACAACTATGACTCAACTTGCCAAAGCCCAACTTAATAAAGTTCAAGCTCCTAAGCAAGTTCAGTCGATGGAGTAGGTAAATGTGTTAGTCAACAAGAAGAGGACCAAGGGTCCACAATTTCAAATCTGAGTGGAGATTTATGCATAAGATGATGGTAGTATTGATCAAGATGATTCTTATCACGAATAAGAGGAAGAGGTACAATATGTGAATAATTACCAGGGGCAAAGGAAAAATTTTCAAGGCTCCAATCAACAACAATGGCGACCACAAAATAACTAAGCCAATTGGAGCTCTAACAATCAAGGGAATTGAGACAACAACAACAACTAAGGAAATTTGGGTAGGGTTTTCAAAGGCCCACAATGTACCAATAACCGAGCAACCCACCTCTTTATCCTTCCCATGGTTCAAGTTCTCCAAACAATGAGTTGAGCCATATTGAGAACATGTTCAAGGAAATGATGGAAAAGAATGCCGATTCGGATGCCCAACTTGCCTCACATACCACATAAATTAGTAATCTTGAAGTCCAAATGGGGAAAATCTCTCAAGATCTTAATACTCATACTAAGGATGCACTACCAAGGGATACGATGGTAAACTCAAAGGGTGGTAAATTTCAGGGCATGCTATGGCGGTCATCACAAGAAGTGGAAGAGGCGGGAATGCACCCACCTCGAATGCAATGCAGATTATGGATGATGACCATGTGATACAGGAGGAGGAAACCCCACATAATGATGTTCAAGTAAGTGATGAGGTTCGGATTGACATTGATGATAGTGTGGAAGAAACTCAAGAGGAAGTGAACCCGTCTAGGGATCACATTATTGACATATCGGAACCGGTAGCACAAAAGGCTAAGGCACCATTGCTTAAGCCTCCACCTCCCTATCCTCAAAGACTTTCCAAGTAAAATGATAAAAATCAATTCAAGAAGTTCATTTAAATGATGAAAAGTCTTTCTATTAATGTGCCATTGGTAGAAGCTTTGGAACAAATGCCCGGTTATGCCAAGTTTATGAAGGATCTTGTGACCAGGAAGAGGTCGATGAATTTTGAAACTATCAAAGTCACTCATCATGTGAGTGCCATTGTTCACTCCATGACTCCTAAGTTGGATGATCCCGGTGCTTTCATGATTCCTTGTACAATTGGGAGTTTCGATTTTGCTAAAGCTCTTTGTGATCTTGGGGCGAGTATCAATTTGATTCTCTATTCGGTGTTTAAAACTTTGAGAATTGGGAAACCAAGACCCATATCTATGAGGTTGCAAATGGCCGATCGTACCATGAAGAGGTCGTTGGCGGTGATTGAGGATGTTTTGGTCCGGGTTGATAAGTTCATTCTTCCAGCGAACTTTGTTATTCTAGATTGTGAAATTGATTATGAAGTACCTATTATTCTTGTGAGACTTCTCCTTGCTACGGGTAAGACTCTTAGTGATGTGGAAGCTGGAGAACTCACTTTTCGTGTGCTATAGCCCACGCCATCTACATGCATCCGGGTGACCGGACTCGTATCGCCTAACATTTACCGGACTATAAATAATGACCTAAGGAACAATAGTCATTGCCTTGACATGACTGTTCCTTGTTCTTTGGAATTTTAGAACCATAAACAGAAATTCTGCCCGATTCTTAGATTTTTGTGTGTTATAGCCCACACCATCTGAATGTATCCGGGCGACCGAACCCGAATCGCTTAAAATTTTGTCGGACCATCAAAAATGACATAAGGAATAATAGTCATCGCCTCACCATCACCGTTCCTCATTTTTAGGCGTTTTAGGACCATAAAACTGGAATTTTGCCCGATTCTCAAATATTTGCGTGCTATAGCTCACACCTTCTGCATACATCCGGCGACCGAACCCGAATCGCCTAAAATTTTGTCGGACCATCAAAAATGACATAAGGAATAATAGTCATCGCCTCACCATCACCGTTCCTCATTTTTAGGCGTTTTAGGACCATAAAACTGGAATTTTGCCCGATTCTCAAATATTTGCGTGCTATAGCTCACACCTTCTGCATACATCCGGCGACCGAACCCGAATCGCCTAAAATTTTGTCGGACCATCCAAAATTACCTAAGGAACAATATTCATCGCCTTTCCATGATCGTTCCTCATTTTGTATCCTTTTAGGGCCATAAAACTAGAATTCTGCCCAATTCTAAGATTTTCATGTGCTATAGCCCACTCCATCTGCATTCATTCGGGCGACCAGACCCGAATCGCCTAAAATTTTACCAAACCATCAAAAACGACCCAAGGAACAAAATGCATCACCTTGCCATGATCATTCCTCATTTTGTGACCTTTTAGGGCTATAAATCTGAAATTCTACCCGATTCCCAGATTTTTGTGTGTTATAGTCACGCCATTTGCGTGCATCTGAGCGACCGTACCCGAATCTCCTAAAATTTTGCCGGACCATCAAAAACGACTTAAGGAATAATAATCATCGCCTAGCCATGACCGTTCCTTATTTTTTGGCGTTTAAGGGCCATACAATTGGAATCCCAGATTTTCATGTACTATAGCCCACACCATCTACATGTATCCGAGTGATAGGACCCAAATCGCCTAAAATTGTACTGGACCATCAAAAATGAACTAAGGAACAATAATCATCGCCTCGCTATGATCGTTCTTCATTTTTTAGCATTTCAGGACCATAAATCTGGAATTCTAGATTTTTGTGTGTTATAGCTCACGCAATCTGCATGCATTTGAGTGACTGGACCCAAATCGCCTAACATTTTGCTGAACCGTCAAAAACGATCTAAGGAACAATAGTCATCACCTCTCCATGGTCGTAACTCATTTATTGGCGTTTTAGGGCCATAAAATTAGAATTCCACCTGATTCTCATATTTTCGTGTATTATATATAGCCCATACAATCTGTATGCATCCGGGTGACCGGACCCGAATCGCTTAAAAATTTGCCAGACAATCAAAAATGACCTAAGGAATAATAATCATCGTCTCTCCATGACCGTTCCTTATTTTTGGTATTTTAGGGCCATAAAACTTGAATCCTATTCGATTCCTAGACTTTCGTGTGCTATATCCCACGCCATCTGCATGCATCCGAGCGACCAGGACCAAATCACCTAAAAGTTTGTTGGACCATCAAAAATGACCTAAGGAACAATAATCATCGCCTCTCTATGATCATTTCTCATTAATTGGAATTTTAGAAACATAAAACTTGAATTCCGCCCGATTCCCAGATTTTCGTGTGTTATATATCCCGCGCCATCTGCATGCATCCGGACGACTGGACCCGAATCGCCTAAAATTTTTTCGAACCATAANGCCATCTACATGTATCCGAGTGATAGGACCCAAATCGCCTAAAATTGTACTGGACCATCAAAAATGAACTAAGGAACAATAATCATCGCCTCTCTATGATCGTTCTTCATTTTTTAGCATTTCAGGACCATAAATCTGGAATTCTAGATTTTTGTGTGTTATAGCTCACGCAATCTGCATGCATCTGAGTGACTGGACCCAAATCGCCTAACATTTTGCTGGACCGTCAAAAACGATCTAAGGAACAATAGTCATCACCTCTCCATGGTCGTAACTCATTTATTG
>AWOL01S0066828.1:0-38891 GCA_000715115.1 Nicotiana otophora
CTTTGCAAACTTTTCAAATATGATTTCATTTCTTAGCTTACATCAATTGACTTATGACGAATCATACGTACGAAAATATGAGTTGTAACATTACTGTGTTAAGATAGTTGAGTAGTGGCTTGCATAGTACCACGATAGGCTCCATCATGATGGTTGGCTATTCGGGGTCGTGACACCTAAGTAACCTAACAGCTCTGCTAGCAACTTGTCAGGACCCAAAATTTCAACCTATCGTGATGGCATCTAACACACTTGCTATGTAAGCCGACAACCGAATAACAACTAAGCATTTGAATAAAACATGTCATAATAAACTGAACAACAGAAAATCTGAGAGATATATGATACAAATAACTGAAATGCTACTACAACCATTCCAAAATCTGGTGTCAACGAGTACATGAGCACTACTAAGTATCAACATAAACCAAAACTCTAGTACAATTGTCTGAATAATAGAACAATACTGAAGAAAATAAAAGAAAAGAGAGTCAAGGTTTGCGGACGTCATAGCAGCCCTTGCCTTGTGACTTAGCCTCAGAACGGTTCGTATCTAGTGACAAACAACTTACTACAATCAATAAAAGCTATAGGAATCGATTCCATAAGATAAAACTAAGATCTTTAACGAAAATCAAAAAGTCATCACAAAACGACAACCCTAGGGTTGTACCTCGGAACCCAAAACAATTGAAAAATTCCGGACACCCATTCGATTACGAATCCAACCATGCAAAAATCATCAATTTCTGACCTCAAATCGACCTTCAAACCTTTATTTTTTTATTTTTGAAAAGTTTCCACAAAATCTCCCATTATTTCACTTTAAATCCACTAATTAGATTGTAAAAACAAGACGGAATCATGAAATAATAATAAATCCGAGTCAAAAATATTTACCCCGATACAAGACTTGAAAATCTCCTCTAAAATCGCCCAAAACCGAGCTCTACAACTCAAAATATGAAATAATAACTCTAACCCTCGACTTGGGTTTTAAATATTCTGCCCAATTCTTCCTTCAACGTGAATGCGGAATGTTCCTCGCGTTCGCGAAGCAAAAATCTCCCTAGCTGCCAATTCCTCCGTCGCGAACGTGATGTCCCTATCGCAAAAGCGATGTCTCACAGTACTTTGCCTACGAGAACGCCTATCCCTTACTGCGAACGTGAAGACTTAAGGCATGGTGCCCAAGTCGGCCTCATCCTTCACCGCGAACGCGACCCCTTTCTCGCGATCGCGATGCATAGACCTACTAGTCCTTCGTGAACATGTCTTTTTCTTCCCGAACATGAACAACAAAACCTCATGCCACTGAATAACAATACACAAATGTGATCCACATGACGCGAACGCAATGAAAAATGCATCAGCTATCATATCAGCAATTACATAAGACCAAAATGAAGCCGAACTTCGTCTGAATCGCACCCGAGGCCCCCGAGACCCCGTCCAAACATACCAACAGGTCCTAAAATATAATATAAACTTAGTCGAAGCCTCAAATCACATCAACAACAACAATAAAATCACTAATCGCACGCCAATTCAAGCCTAGTGAAACTAATGAACTTTCAAATTCTAAAACTAATGTCGAGACATATCAAACTAACTCCCATTGATCTCAAATTTCGTACACAAGTCAGAAATGATACAACGGACCTACTCGAACTCCCGGAACACAAAATCTAAGCCCGGTATTAATAAAGTCAGTTCTCGATCAAACCTCTCAACCTTCCAAATCTTCAACTTTCTAACTTTCGCCAATTCAAGTCAAAACTACTTATGGACCTCCAAATCAATATCCGGACATACTCCGAAGTCCAAAATTACTATACGAAGCTATCAGGATAATCAAAACTCCATTCAGAAGTCGTCTACACAAAAGTAACCCCTCTGGTCAACTATTTCAACTTAAACTTCCAACCTTGGGACTAAGTGTCCTATTTCACTATGAATCATCCCCGGAACCAAAACAACCACCCCAACAAGCCACATAACCTCAAATGAACATAGAAGAGGCAATAAATGGGAAAACGGGGCTACGCCGGATCGTCACAATATCCATCATTACTCTCTCATTTCTCAATCATCTTTATACAAAACCTTTCTACTACTAGTCGTCCTGAGTCAATGTTTCTCTAGCCTATTTTTCTTTCTCTGATTATTTTTTTCTTTAATAAATACTTAGTTGGGTTTTTATTTATTCTTACCTCATTTCTATGCTAGGTTGTTATTTAAGATTTCGTTGTTCCTGTATCCTCTAAAAATAGGGTGAGGCTTGCTTAATCCTAGAAAGACTTTCACATTGTTGAAATAGTTTTAGGACATAATCTAGCATGACTCAGACCAATTTGTGTATGTCGTAATAAATAATATTGCAGTGCTTATTTTTCTTCATTAACAAAATATCTTTTATTTTAATATTTTTCCTTATATGTTAACCAATAGTTAATACATATAAATAAAAACCAATTAGTAATATGTGGCCCACACGTAAGTTGTATGTAAAACATAATGGAAAATCTAACACATTTATCTATTCATCAATGAAATAAGGCCATGTTATATGACTTAAGCCTCATTGACTGGAAATGCATGGATTTCCTCTTTTTATTCTCTTTCTGCCTTACAAATTTATTCATTGTTGTCTTCTTTGTTATACAACACAACATGTTTTATTTCCTTCTTTAGGTCATCCAAAAGTCAAAAACTGTTCTGATTGCAATCCAAACATGTCATTACATTTATTTCAACAAAGGTATTGCGGATGGTGAATGTCATAGTATATGTTACATCGCAAGTCAACATAATGCGTAAAGAGGACAACGATTGTCAATAATTCTACTTATTTTCTCAGGTGCTAAGTAAATGGAAATCTATGTGTCTGCCATTACCTTTCTTTTTTTTATATGGGGGAAGGATTTTGAGATATTTATGCTCATGTAGGAGATTTTGCCACCTTACCAACTGTCATTCGGAAGAGCTGCCATTTTCGACTAGTATCACTACGCAGTTTCCTTTTGTTTAATATTTTCAGTTTTCTCGTTCCTGCCCCCCCCCCACCCCCCCCAAACTTTTCTGTTTATTCTAGGATATTATAGTTTTGGTCCTTAGAAGTTATCTATAACGAAATGTATTATTTCTTTCACTCATTCTTATCTTGGTGGATGTATAGGGTAAAATCGGTTCACATTAAATATTCGAATAATAGAATGACACGTGTAACCGGAGATAGACGGAAGACGAAGCAACTGGAAACTAATACCGAGGACAACAACTTCTGTTGGCATCGGGTTCCCGAAAGGAATATTATCAACGAGAGCAAACAGATATTTGCCACTAGATGACATTAAATGAAAACTTTTCCTCAGTATTAAATACACATCCTTTACGGAGAATTTTGGCATTCATGACCTGCCGTTACATACTCATCAATGGCCCCCATTATTGTCATTTAAAAGTGGTTTGATCGTAGGATCTTGTTCCCTAGGTATACCTATAAATAGTGGCTTCAACAACTATTGTAAGACGCGAAAATTCTGACAAACATATGCTACACATTATTCAAGCTAAATAATATTTTATTTTCTACCTAACAATATTTTTACTATTGTCTTCGGAAGCCTTGCTCTCGGAATCAATCTGGCTGCTATTTTATCTCGATTTCAATGCTAAGTATTGCTTTTTTTATAATTTATTTATCATTTTGGGATCAAGTCAACTCGTTTGTCTATAAATCACGCTATAGATTCAACTATTTACGGGTAAACAGTTTGGCGCCCACCGTATGGCTTAGACAGTTGCGTAATTGAGTTGACCCATGTATCTATTAATAATCTGTTTGATTCTTTATTTCTTAAAAAAAATTGTAAAATATGGTAACTAACGATGGCAATATCGCACACAACGTTGAGGCACAAGGAGGACGTAGCCACGTCGGTTCATGGCTGGCGATATCCACAATACAAACGTGAGGTGACTCCTGACGATGCCGAAGACGAGCACCTTGCGGAGACGGAAAGGATCTTACGAGAACAACAAAAGGCCATTATGGTCCATCTCTCACGGAAAGACCAGGCCATGACAGAATTAAGGCAAGAATTGTCGGGTGATTACAATAACGCGAATGGAAGAGGTCCAGTTCCTCCTAGTGCTCCCGCGAATCAAACAACGCAAAGGGTTGATAACAACACCCCGAGGGGTGAGGTCGCCTTTGACAGGGTCGAGGGAATCAGCAACGGATCTGGTATCAACAACAATGATCCCTTCAAAACCGAGCTCATGTGCTTTATGAAGGAAATAAACGCCCGAATGAATCAAATTCTAGGCGTGCCACCAGTGCTGAAGGGCTCAGACTTAATCAAATACACCCAGTTTCCATTCAAACTGAGCGCAACACCCAAGTAGATTCCAAAGCGGTTCAAAATACCATATGTACCAAAATATGATTGGACTTCGGACCATCAGGAGTACATCACCACCTATACAATGGTGGTGAAAGGAAATGACTTGGCTCCACACGAGATTGAGTCGGTCCTACTGTAGAAGTTCGAAGAAACCCTCACAAAGGGGGTCCTAACATGGTACTCACTATTACATGAACACTTAATAGATTACTTTGAGATGCTCGAAGACTCTTTCATCAAGGCCCATGCCGGGGCCAAGAAGGTCCAGGCCCAAAAGGCAGACATATTGATAATTGCACAATGAGAGTATGAATTACTGCGTGAGTTCGTGACTAGATTTCAAAAGGAAAGGATGTTGCTACCAGTCATACCAGATGAATGGGCAGCTGAGGCATTTACTAAAGGGCTGAACCCGAGGAGCTCCGACGCTTCCCAGAAACTGAAAGAAAGCCTGCTTGAGTTTCAGGCGAATACATGGGCGGATGTTCATAACAGTTATGAGTCAAAGATAAGAATAGAAGATGATCAGATCAGTTTCTTGGCATTAAAATAAGGAGCAAGATCGAGAAAAGAATAAGGATAAATTGAAGGATGATTTTGATGCAGATCGGCTATCATCTAAGTGCCGAGTTTTGCCCTACGAAAGGGCTAAAAGATGCGGCAGAGGGCACCAGCCGACGGATAGGTTCGCTCCCGATAGAAGGACTCACCGTGGCTTGAATTACATGTCATTGCAAGATAAAGAGTTTTTGGGTCCCCAGGATTCCACCTATCCCAGGTTGTCCGAGTACAATTTCAATGTCAGCACAATGGAGTTGGTATCACTGATGAGGAACATAAAGGAAGCACAGTTCCCCAAGCCAATGAGATCTGATCCCTGCTAGAGGGATTTTAAATTATGGTGCGAGTATCATGGGGCTAACTGCCACCGGACTGGGGACTGGCGACATCCGCGCGAGGGGATTTCTTAAGCAGTCGGGCTAAAAACCATTATGGCCACAACCGGGATAACGTAGAACCCCCGAAGATAGGCGAAGACCCTCCTCTACAAACCATCAACATGATTTTCGGGGGAAACGAGATCAATGGTGTAACCTTCTCAGCAGTAAAAAAGACAAAAGTATCGGTGACTCATAGCAAGATGCTCCGCAAAGTCGTCGAGGACGACATCACTTTCATAGAAGAAGACGCTGATGGACTTCTATTGCCACACAATGATGCCCTTCTAATTTCTCTAAATGTTTTAGATTTTAAAATTAAATATGTTTTGGTGGACCTAGGAAGTTTAGCCTATAGCATTCAATGGAAAGTGCTAGAGAAATCCAGGCTAACCGGAAGTATCATTCCGGTAACAAAGCTCCTCACCAGGTTCAACTTGGCAAGTGTGAAAGACCCGAGGGGAGATCTTCCTGCCCACGAATGTCGAAGGGGTCATGAAGACTACCTTATTTGAATTAGTAGATGACAACATAGGATACAACATCATTCTTGGCAAAGCGTGGATACACAAGATGAAGTCCGTATGATCAACATATCACCAACGTTTGAAATTCCCAACTCCGGAGGGAATCAAACAAATAAGAGGAGATCAGTTGGCGGCAAGGGAAATGAACGTTGTCTCGGTTTTCAGTAGTAAAGGGAAGGAACACACGGCATAGCAATTACAGGAACTGTCACCTGCTCCCTAATCAACTGAACACGACAAATGGGAGGAGACATCGGAATCCCACCAGATACCAAGGTATTTCCAGGTACCGGAAGTAACCGACGCGGCCAAATCTATGGTGGAAGAAGTCGAACAAATGGCATTGTTCCAAATGTTTCTAGAGAGGAAGTTCCACTTGGGGACAGGACTAAACCCTGAGCTCGGGTCAGGATTTATAGAATTTATTAAAATTAATGTTGATAGTTTTGTATGGTCGCACGCAGATATGCCATGTATCCCGCTAGAAGTGGTCGTGCACAAGCTAATCTTGGACCCCAGCATCCCTCCGATAAGGCTAAAGAAGCGCCCAATTGCCGAGTCCAAAAACAAGATTGTCAAAGAAGAGGTAACTCGATTGCTCGATATTGGTTCAATTCGGGAGGTAAAGTATCCCGAATGGCTAGCTAACATAGTAGTAGTTCGTAAAGAAAATAAAATTCCGAATGTACGTAGATTATAAGGATTTGAATAAAGCGTGCACAAAATACTCGTTCCCATTAACAAACATTGATCAAATGATTGATGTAACCACCGAACAAAAGTTGATGAGTTTCCTCGATGCCTATTCCAAGTACAACCAAATAAAGATGAACACGAAGGATTAGGAAAAAACTTTGTTAATAACGAACTTTGGCACAAACCGATAGAATGTAATGCCTTTCAGGCTTAAAAATTGCAGAGCCACTTATCAGAGGCTCGTGAACAAAATGTTCGAAAAGCAAATAGGGAAAACAATGGATGTTTACATAGGTGATATGTTGTTTAAGTCTTTGAATGCAGGTGACAATTTAAAACAACTTCAAGAAACCTTTGACATCCTAAGGTAGCACAATATGAAGCTTAACACCAAAAAGTGTGCGTTCAGAGTTAGCTCTGGTAAACTTTTAGGTTTCCTGGTGTCACAAAGGGGGATCAAAGTCAATCCCGACCTGATTAAAGCCATCGAAGACATTGCAGACTAGCTGACAAACATAAAACAAAATCCAATGACTGACTGGAAGACTGGCCGCTCTAAGTAGGCTCATTTCTCAGTCTTCAGAAAAATGCCAACACTTCTTCTCACTTCTAAAGAAGAAGAACTTTGAATGGACTCCATGTCACGCCCCAACCTCAGGAAGCGCAACCGGCGCACAACCGAGTGAACCCGGCCAAGCAAGATGATAGATACTGTCTCCCCAACTCACCCATGATCAAGAAAAGACGTGATTTCATTCATTATACAGTAGGGAGCTCATTCATGCAATACTAAATCGTTTCATTAGGCATGGCGCCTTTGAGTCTCAAAATATACATTTCTTATAGTTCGAGTAGTGATCGAACACAACATAACTGGTTTAATATTCCCAACACCCATATACAACCCACATAGTGTCTACGGAGCCTCTAAAGATACAAAAAAAAGTAAAGATGGTGCCGGCAACAAGGCCCCAGCTATACCTCAAAAAGTGACCACAATATAAACAAAAGGTACAATACATGACCCTGGAATGAAATGGGACTCACCGAGTCTGCTGGGAAGATGATGCAGCACTATCTCTGATCAACATTGTCTGTTGTGTAACCACCTGCATTCATTTAAAGATGCATCGCCCCCGACAAAATAGACGTTAGTACCATCGAATAGCACTAGTATGTATAGATAAACACCATCTCAATAGAATGAGTAATAATACAAGAGGAACAGTCAAGAATTCAATAAGAGCTTCAAATAATATTAAAACATCAAGTTAAAGATCACATAAGTTTTCAAGTCGATTTCCACGTTATTAGGTAGGATGGTTTTTAGTGCCAATATGCCATAATCCATAATACCACTGTGTTCTTACACGGAGTCGGATCTCGGCCCGATCGGCTAGGCCATCTCATTTGAGACATCAACCAATTTTACATCTTCATCCACAATACCACCGTGTTCTTACATGGAGTCCGATCTCGGCCCGATCAGCTAGCCCATCTCATTTGAGACATCAACCATATTCACAATTTCATACACAATACCACCGTGTTCTTACATGGAGTCCGATCTCGGCCCGATCAGCTAGCCCATCTCATTTGAGACATCAACCATATTCACAATTTCATACACAATACCACCGTGTTCTTACACGGAGTTCGATATCGGCCCGATCGGCTAGGCCATATCATTTGAAACATCACCCATTTTCAATTAATCATCTCAATTCATATTTCTTTCCCTTCTTTCTAATACAATGGCACGAGTGGCCCCAATTATAAAGTTATTCTGGGCGTTTGGCCGTATTTAAAGATTTAAGTTCTTTTCCATATTCCAACATTATTTCTATCATCAATAACAACACGGTTTTTCATTCAAGGATTATGATTTCACATGTGAGCAATTTAGAATCTAAGGCACATAGAGGCTTTTCACACAATTTGACATAGCAATCTTTAATCGAATTTGACTTGGAGTCTAGGTATTTTTAGCACATATTCTAAGTTTTGAACATTTTCTCAGATGACAAGATAATACGATGAAAGCATGGGAATACATATTACACATATATTTTCAAAACAAGCATATTCGGGATGGCAATTTCTAGGACGTTCAATTTGGGACTTACGTCGATTGCTTGAATATCGTGGGATTCAATTCTAAGAAGAGGGGGTTTAGCCAACATACCTCAATTGAGCCTCTTAAAACTCTAAGATGTTTCGGAATATTAGCAACTTCAATCTATTTTAGCAATATAGCAAAATTGAACCCAAGATTAGGAAAACGATCATAATTTTAGCTCACTTGAGCATTCTATCAAACACTATGTGTGTATTAAGGTTTCATGGCCCTTTTTATGAAAGACTCCACCAACCCACACCCCATTCTTTTCTATCTTTAACTCAAAACCTCCCCACATACATTAGGAACACATGCATGCAAGGTAAGCACTCCCATCCCCATGAATTACCTTACTAATGGCCCATTCTAGTTACATTTTGAAATTAAGAGTTTGGGTGATAGAATCTTACCTCATAGGAAGAAGACCTAGGTGCCCCTCTTGATAATCTTCAAGGTTTTAAGTGAGAATTGAAGAGCAATTTGTTGAAGATAACTTTCTCCCTCTAGGACCCTCTCTCTCACTCTAAAACTATTACAAAATAAGTTCAAAATGGTCCAAGGTAGGTGTTTTAACGGAATAGGGTCAGGTTTAAAAAACCCAAAAATAAAGCTCTGAAATAGGTTCTTCGGTCACATATGCGACCGCATAATGGTTATGTGGTGCGCGAAATGACTGCGAAATTGGGGTGCCAAAACTGGAAAAAAGCTAATCGGGTCTGCAGTCACTATGCAGCCCGCAGACCTGTTCTGCGGTCGCATAATACATAGTGCACCGCAGAACCTCCCTCCAAAACATTCCAAGGCGGGATATACGACAAGATTGCGGCATGCGAAACGGTTATGCGGTCGCATAATGGCCACGAAATTGATATAACAAATGCCCAGAAAACTGCCCCACTCTGTGACCAGTCTGCGGTCCGCAGAGTGGTTCTGCGGCTGCAGGATGGGCCACAGAAATGCATATTTTCCTTCAACTCCCTAGTGCACTATTCAACATTTTCTATTATTATTAACCTCTACACCTACTTTGGCATCACGGAATCTGGGTTTTTAGGAAATATTTTACGGGGCCATACATCCTCCCCCACTTAAGAACATTCATCCTCGAATGAGGATCAGGGTCTACTATTAGCACCTTATGCAACTTAGTTTTTCATACCCCACACCAGCAACCCAAATTTAACTAACTCCCAAAATTTCCAAATATTTCACCAGAGTTTCCTTTGTAACTAAGCCTACCCACCTGTCAGAGAGCCCCAGAATCACATCCTAAAATCATGTACACAATCCAACGATGTAACATAACTCATAATAATACCAACCGTGTCCCCATGTAAACAACATATAATCAAAAGGAACACATTTACATTAACTGAACAAGTGATACAAAATTCATAGGCGACAAGTTCATAAAAAGAAAGGATTACACAGCTATTCAAGCAAGTAAGGATACTTCTTCTTCATTTCTTCCTCGGCCTCCCAATTGGCCTCTTCAACCTGCTGGGTTCGCCATAACACTTTCACGGACTTGTCTATCAAGAATGACAACTGGAGTTTCTTCATTTGAAAATTCTTCATTAACCTCAATGGTCTCAATCGGCACAATAGCGGACGGATTTCCAACTACCTTCATTAATATGGACACATGGAATACCGGGTACACTAATGACATCTCGGGTGGCAGCTCAAGCTTGTACGCCACCTCACCGATCCTCTGGATGATTTTGTACGGCCTGGCATACCTTGGACTCAATTTTCCTTTCTTTCCGAACCGCATTATTCCCTTCATGGGGGGAACCTTCAGAAATACATAATCATCTTCTTTGAACTCTAACTCTCTGCGACAAACATCCGAATATGATTTTTTGGTGACTCTAAGAAGTTCCCAACCACTCCTTAATGGTCTTAACTTTTTCCATAGCTTGATGTATGAAGTCTGGCCCTATGAACTCTGCTTCCCCAATCTCGAACCACCCAATGGGAGATCTACATCTCCTACCATACAATGCCTCAAATGGTGCCATTTGAATACTTGCATGAAAGTTGATGTTATAAGCAAACTCTATGAGTGGCAAATGATCATCCCAGCTACCCTTGAAATCAAGAACACAAGCACGCAACATGTCCTCAAGCGTCTGAATAGTCCGCTCTGCTTTCCCGTCAATCTGTGGATGGAAGGTTTTACTAAGATTTACCTGATTACCCAAACCTTGCTGAAATTTCTTCCAACACTTGGCCGTGAACTGAGCCCCTCGATCGGAAATGATAGAAACTGCAGTGCTGCCATGTAGCCTGACTATTTCCTTGATATACAACTAAGCATACTGTTCCGCTATGTCGGTAGATTTAATAAGCAAGAAGTGTGCTGATTTCATGAGTTAGTCCACGATTACCCAAATTGAGTCAAACTTGCGCGGAGTGCGCGATAGTCCTACCACAAAATCCATATTAATCATCTCCCACTTCCACATTGGAATTTCTATGTTTTGTGCCAACCCACCAGGCCGTTGATGTTCTGCCTTCACTTGCTGACAATTCGGACACCTTGCCACAAAGTCCGCCACATTCCTTTTCATGTCATTCCACCAATAGATTTCCTTGAGGTCGTGATACATCTTTGTAGAACCTGGATGCACGGAATACCTAGAAGCGTGAGCCTCGATCATGATTCTATCCCAGAGACCATCTACATTCGGAACACATAGTCGCCCTTGGTATATTAGTGACCATTATCCATGCCAAGAGTAAAAGCCATAGTTTTATGTTTTTGAATCCTCTCCTTCAATTGCACCAAAAATGGATCGTTGTATTGCTTCTCTTTGACTTCCACAACAAGCGGTGATTCAGCCATATATTGCACAATTACCCCTCCTTCATTAAAGTCCATAAAATGAACTCCCAAACTAGCCAATCGATGGACTTCCTCGGCCAATGGCCTTCGATATAGCTCCAAGTGTGCTAAACTACCCATAGATTTTCGGCTAAGAGCATCCGCCACAACATTGGCTTTCCTCGGGTGATATAGAATATCGATATCGTAATCCTTGAGTAACTCAAGCTATCTTCTCTGCCTCAGATTCAGCTCCTTTTTGTTTGAAAATATATTGAAGACTCTTGTGGTCCATGAATACCTCCACATGGACCCCATACAAATAGTGACGCCAAATTTTCAATGCAAAAGCCACCGACGCAAGTTCTAAGTCATGAGTTGGATAATTTGTTTCATGATTTGTGAGTTGCCTAGAAGCATAGGCTATATACCACAAACCCTTCTGTACCCTCTGGCATCGCAATATACCACAAACCCTTCTGTACCCTCTGGCAGGGGCAACACCGGTGTCGTAGTCAATCTCGATTTCAACTCTTGGTAGCTCCTTTCACAAGCATCGGACCATTGGGACTGAACCATTTTCTGAGTCAATTTAGTCAATGGAGAAGCAAGAGTAGAGAACCCTTTCGCAAACTTCTTGTAATTCCTTGCTAAGCCCAAGAAACTGCGAATCTCGGTTGGCGTTGTAGGTCTAGGCCAATTCTTTACTGCTGAAACTGATCAGCTAGGCTATCTCATTTGAGACATCAACCAAATTCACAATTTCATATACAATACCACCGTGTTCTTACACGGAGTCCGATCTCGGCTCGATCGGCCAGGCCATCTCATTTGAGACATCACCCCTTTTGAATTAATCATCTCAATTCATATTCCTTTCCCCTCTTTCCAATACAATGGCACGAGTAACCCCAATTATAAAGTTATTTCGGGCGCTTGGCCGTATTTTATGATTCAAGTTCTTTTAAAAAACCATTTAAAAATCCCAAAAATGAAGCTATGAAACATAATGATTATGCGGTCCTCGAAATGACTGCAAAATTGGGGTGCCAAAATTGGAAAATAACTGATCGAGTATGCGGTCACTATGCGACCCACAAACTTATTATGCGGTCAAATAATGCACCGTAGAATGGTTCTGCGATCGCATAGTGCACCGCAGAAACTCCCTCCAACAATTCCCAAGGCGGGATATGCGACAAGAGTGCGGTCCGCGAAATGATTATGCGGTCGCATAATGGCCATGAATTTGACATAAAAAATCCCCCAGAAAGTTACTCCACTCTGCGACCAGTTTGCGGTCCGTGGAGTGGTTCTGCGGCTGCAGAATGGGCCACAGAAATGCCTACTTCTGCCCAACATTTTCCTTCAACTCCCCAACGCACTATTCAATCCAAAAAGTCCGAACCGCGGCGAGCAAGCTTACCGCGAAGAATTTCTACTATTATTAACCTCTACGCCTACTTTGGCATCACGAAATCCGGGTTTTTAGGAAAGCTTTTACGGGGCCTTACACTCCAGAATTCCAATAGGCTCTAAACGACCTGAAACGGTATATATGAAGCCCTCTGTTACAATCAAAACAGGAGGAAGGCGAACAATTATTAATCTACTTAGCGGTCTAGGAGCTAGCGATAAGTGTTGTTTTAGTATGGAAAGACAAAGGTATGAAATCGTCTATCTATTATTTTAGTAAACATTTATCGGGAATGGAAACTCGCTACCCGCACCTCAAAAAACTGGCTTTAGATCTCGTAGTCGCAGCTCGAAAGCTTAGGCCTTATTTTCAATGCCACCCGATAGCCGTGGTGATAACCTTTCCCCTGCGGAATGTCCATCACAAACCTGAGTTGTCATCCAAATGGGCAATCGAGAATTAGTGCATTTGATATCAAATATAAACCCAGGACTGCGATCAAATCATAAAAATTGGCCTACTTCGTGGCCGATTTCAGTCCCGGGATTCTACCTTTTGCCACAAAGGAAGCAGTGATGTTGTCGGAAATGACATCAGGAGTTTGGACCCTGTTCACATATGGAACTTCCAACGTGAAAGGTTATGGGCTCGGTGTGGTCTTAATCACACCCTCAGGAGAAGTCCTGAGGCAGGCCATAAAAACTATTCCCTTGACTAACAATTAAGACGAGTATGAGGCTTTGATTGGAGGACTTGAACTGTCCCGGAGACTAGACTCCGAGGTCATTGAAATCAAATGTGATTCCCAACTGGTGGTAAATCAAGTATATGGAATCTTCGACACCAAGGAGGAACGCATGCAGAAGTATGTGGTGTAAGTTGGAACTCTACTCGCACAATTTAGGGAATGGTTAATTACTCATATCCCAAGAGAAGAAAATGCAGAAGCGAATGCATTGGCCAATTTGGGCTCATCTGCAAAAATGAAGGGATCAGAGTCCAGTACGGTCGTACAGCTCATGCACTCGCGACTGGATGTGAATGGCTATTATGAAGTAAATTCAACCAACCTGGTATAGGACTTGAGGAACGCGATCATCGACTACCTTGAGCACGACAAGCTGCCCGAAGACTCGAAGGCATCCAAGGCACTCAACACCAAAGCAACGTGTTACAGTTTCTGGGGAGGGCAGTTATACAGAAGGTCGTTCCATGGCCTGATAGCTCGATGTTTGGGAGCTTCCGAGGCTTATTACGTCATAAGAGATGTTCACAAAGGAATTTGTGGAAATCTTTCAGGTGCAGATTCATTAGTGCTAAAATTAGTTAGGGCAGGATACTATTGGCCCCGGATGGAACAAGACGCTAAAGCGTTCGTTAAGAAATGCGACAAGAGTCAACGTCAAGCACCGTTAGTGCACCAACTGGCAAAACTACTGCACTCGGTATTATCCACATGGCCATTCATGAAATAAGGAATGGATATAGTTGGGCCGCTGCCACCAGCTCCCGAGAAGGTAAGAAGTCTTTTAATTTTAATTGATTATTTTATAAAGTGGGTTGAAGCAGGTCCTTACCAGAAAATCGACTTGTGTGAAATGGTCGATTTCCTATGGGAGAACATAATTTGCCTATTCAGTATACTGAAGGAGATTGCATGCGACAACGGGCGACAGTTCATAGGCTCAAGGGTCAAAACATTCCTTGAAGACTTGAAAATCAAAAGAATCATATCTTCGCTATATCATCCGAGCGCAAATGGGCAAGTAGAATAAAAAAATAAGATGATTATTCAAAACCTCAAAAAGAGATTGGAAGCAGCCAAAGGCAAGTGACCGAAAGAGTTACTGGGGGTGTAGTGGGCACCGGACAATGGCCAAGTCAAGCACGGGAAAAACACCTTTCTCTCTCGTATGCGGAGCAGATGCCTTAATCCCGGTAGAAGTAATGAAACCGACCTTAAGGCACTTCCGGGCAGATGAAGAAACGAACAACGAAGCATTGCTAGTCAAATTAGAGCTTCTTGACGAACGCAAGGACTTCGCGCACATAAAGATGGTGGCCTAGAAACAAAGAATGTAAAGATACTATAATCGAAGAGTCAATATCTGTTATTTAAAAGTGGTAGACTTGGTTTTAAGAAAATTAACTCAAAAGAACCGGGATCTCAATGCAGGAAAAATGGGTCCGACGTGAGAAGGCCCCTACCGGGTTTCATTTGTCACCGGGAAAGGATAATATGAACTGGAAAACCAAGACGAAATCAAATTGTTGAGCAACTGGAATGTGACTCACCGAAAAATGTATTATTGCTGATGAGCATCCCTTATACTGAAAATATATGTTGTATTATTTTTCCCTTCGCCCAGTATTTATCCTAATTGAGTTTTTCTGGCAAAGGTTTTAACGAGACAGCAAAAACAAACATACTATGAAGGAAATGCCATCAGCAAAAATAAGACCTTTAAACAACAAGGAAAAATGACACACCACTGCGAAATGGTTAAATAGTCTTTGGCTCGGTGGAAAATTCCTAATGGGAAGCAAAACTTGCCACCGGACCAAAGGTTATTCAGCCATTTACAAGTGTTTTCTCTACAAGCCACTGGGCCGGTTAGATATTCTTTGGATTGATAGCAAAGTTCCTAACAGGAAACGAAGCTTGCTATTGGACCAAAGATTATCGAACCATTTACTAGTGGAATCAGCAAAGGTACGGGGCTGGTTGTGCAGTCCCCCGTCCCGATGTGATATTTTTGTTCTCGAATTTCGTAGTCCCGATTTCTGTGGCAATCAATTACTGTATTCTCATATCATTCCCCCCAGTGTTCGAATACGAAGAGAGCAAATTGAAATATTGGATTCTCTTTGAACAAATGTTGTAGACTCTAGTTGTTAGTAAATACCTCAACAAGAACCATACCTATAATAACTAAGTCTAAAGCAATTTCCTCCGTTCTACCTGGAAAGGTATTGAAATTGTCCTGGCCTACCCCTCTAGGACTACCTCTACCCACTCGTCCCCCACCCCTAGCTGGCTATGCCGGTGATGCGGTAACTGGGGCAGCAATCAGGGCCTGAGAAGTCTGTGGACCAGACTGAATCCGTGGAGCCTGAGTAGTCTGGGAGGTGCACCCATCCTGAGTATGGGGCAGTCTCTAACAATATGGCAGGTATCCCACCCTCAAAGCAAGCTCTCGGTGGGCGTGGCTGTTGGGATTGGTCATCTGGACTGACCGCTAAAGGCAGGGCACATGAGGTGCACTGGAAAGCAGCTGAGCAAAGTGGGCAACCTGAGACACTAGAATAATTGGAGCACCACTAGAGGCTGGAAGTGCTCAGTGAACTAGGTGACTCATATAGCCCATACCATGACGTGTTGTGGCTGTAGCGTGGCCACCACCATATCCGCTAGTATCTCGAGGCCTCTTAGCCTCCCTATCATCTCTATCATGGCCCCACACACCCTCTAACCTCCGTGCAATCTCTATCACCTGTTGGTATGGGGTATTTGTCTCCAAATCTCAAGCCATGTTGAACCTAATACCATAGTTGAGCCCCTCGATAAATTGATGGACTCGCTCTCTGACTGTAGAAACTAAGGCAAGTGCATGTTCTGACAAATCAATGAATGAGATGGCATACTCCGATACTGTCATAGTACCCCAGCGCAGCTTCTCAAACTCCACCCGCCATGCATCCCTAAGGGTCCGAGGAACAAACTCTCTCAAGAACAACTCTGAAAATCGAGTCCAGGTAAGTGAAGTTGCATCGTCTCGGCTACGTTTCTCGTACACTCGCCACAATTCATATGCCGCTCCGGAAAGCTGGAATGTAGTAAAGGCATCCCCAAGAAAACCATATGTAACCTCTGAAGCCAAACCACTGAAAGTAGGAGGGTGGTACCTTTTGAACCTCTCAAGCTTAAGCTGCTCCTCCTCAGATTTTGCTGCCCTAACTACTGGCTAAATCGGAGCAACAGGTTGTACCGTTATAATCTCTGGGACCTGATTAACCTAGGCCCGCTACTCTGGGTTATGGGCTGCTGCAGTTTGAGCTCCTACCCCAACTTGAGATGTGGCTAGTGCAAGTGGGATGAACCTTGTCTGATCTAAGGTACCGAACATGCTCAAGAACTATGCGAGGGTCTCCTGAAGTGCTGGGGTAGTAACTGGCACCTCTGTCGCAGCTCGGGCAGGTGCTCTGGCTGCACCACATGCCCCTCCTCGGCCTCTTCTCTGGCCCCAGCCTCTCATGGCTCTAGCAGCGGGCACGGGTGCCTGATCATCGGATTCAGCAGTGCGTGTCCTCACCATCTGTGAGAGAATAGAAAGTCAACATTTAGTTTTCGAAGTCAACCAATTCGCATGATAAGGAATCAAAGAATTGATGTTTTCCTAGTAGTTCCATAGTCTCTCGAAGATAAGTGCAGATGTCTCCGTACCGATCCGTAAGACTCTACTAAACATGCTTATGACTCATAACACCTATGAACCTAGAGCTCTGATACCAACTTGTCACGACCTCAATTTTTCTCCGAAGTATGTCGTGATGGCACCTAGTCTCTACGACTAGGTAAGCCTAACCGTTAATAACAACTTGACAAAAATAATTAACAAAATACTTAAACAAGGTTGAATAACTAATATAAACTCCTAAAATAGAATCTCAACAAATACTTTCCCAAAAATGTTGGAACTGAGTCATAAGTTCTACAGAGTAAGCTAAAGTGTCTAGTACATCATTGTCTGAAAGGAAATACAACAGTAAATAAGAACAAGAGAAGGTGACTCCGAGGCCTGCGGACGTAGAGCAGGTATACCTTGAAGTCTCCAAGCAGCAACTCGAATCAACCCTCGCGTCTGGCACGAGCAGACGTACCTGGATAAGCACAAAAATTGTGCAGAAGCATAGTAGGAGTATACCACAACGGTACCCAATAAGTATCAAGCCTAACGTCGATAGAGTAGTGACGAGGCCAGGTCAAGACATCTACTAGGATATAAATATACTTTATAAAAATGTATTAAGGATAGATAATGGAAAGCGGAGAAATAGTTGATACGAACTAAGATAATAGCATAATCTAATACTGAGAATTAAACTTGGGAATATCATAAGAGAAGAAACTAGAGAGAACCACAATGATCATATAGGGACAACAAGTGCTAGAACAATAAAGCATGAAACAACAAGAAATATTCCCACCAAAACTCTTTGCAACATGAAATAAACAGCAAGAATCACAACGAGGTACTGCCTCGTGTACAATGAACTCATAATCAAGGTACTGCCTCGTATTCACGTTTCTCAACTTCAATCACAATCTTTCCTTATGCCGCAACGTGAACCTTACATTTGAAATAAGTTTTGGAAACAGTTTTCCCGAAATAGCTACACTTACTTTAGTCCACCTTATGTTGCCGCCTGGCTTCGCGTAGTTCCCCTACAAGCAACACACACATAATTCCTACATTGTACCTCTGCATGCGCAATAACCCCAAGCCTTATACCACTGCATGCGCGTCACTATCACATTACAAAAATAACTCGCACCATAGGTGCCCATATATCACTATTTGCCAATAATCAACAATATCAATGCTTCCACAACAATAGCCCATGGCTCTACCACAATGGGTACAAGAATATCAACAACAACATTGAATGTAAAATACTCAACAATAACAATTTTGCCTCAACGTGATAATAGCTTTCACAACTTCAACACCAATAACTCAACAATGAGAGATAATGGATAACCACGTAATTTAATAAGAATAACTCACAATGGAAGGGTAACATATAACAATGTCTTCAAATGATGGAAATCAACAGGAGAAGGGATAACATGAACAATAACTTCAAATAATGATAATCAACAATAAGAGAGATAACACGAACAATAACTTCAAATAATGATAATCAACAATCGAAGGGATAACATGTAACAATAATAGAGGCAACAAGTTCAACTAAACCATGAGAGCAATTTATCAATTAGGATAATAACAAATGTTAACAAAATTATTTAAGGAATATAAGTATAGACTAATACAAGTAGGAATAGATTGAGTCTGAGAATTTAGAACATGATACTACAATTCACTTAATGCATGAAAATTGTCTAAGTAGCCTAAATCGGTCAAAATTCCAAGTATAACTCGTGTACCCACTCGTCACCTTGCGTACATGGCTTTCACATAGCACAAATAAATTAAACAACACCAATCCTAAGGGATAATTCTCCCACACAAAGTTAGGCAAGACACTTACCTCAACTAGGCCAGTTCAACACTCGAAAATAGCTTTTCCCTTAAAATTCTCCTCCACACGGCTCAAATCTAACCAAAATCGATTTTATATCATCAAACAATACTAGGGAAATTAATTGCAATAGATAAAGCTAAGATGTTTACATTTTTCCCAAAAAATCAACAAAAGTCAACCCGAGGCTTGCCCAGTCAAAACCCGGGTCCAATGGTAGATTCTGACTACCCATGACCCCACGAGTTTATATATGTGATTAGTTTAAAAATCCGAGTCCAAATCAACTCTCAAAACTCAATTTCCTATTTTTCAAAAATTTGACAAAGTTTCACAAATTTTTACTTTGATTCACATGATTTTTATGTTAATGTCCAAGATAGGTTGATGGAATATGGTTAGAAATAGATTAGAATCACTTACCCAAGGTTTGTAGGTGAAAATCCTCTCTCCAAATTGCCTCCTACGGAGTCTAGGGTTCAAATATGAGAGAATGAGTTCAAAACTCCCGTCTCCCATCCTTTTCACCAGCTGCACATGTCGCACTTGTGACACGGGGTTCATATTTGCGAACTATCCCAATTGCGGACCAGGGCTCGCATTTGAGAACCCTAAAAGCCTCAGTATTCATCGCAATTGCGATGGAGGCTTCACAATTGCAAACTGGAGGGTATCGCAAAAGTGAACAATTGTTCACAATTGCGAACTAAGGTAAAATCAGATAGTCTTCGCAATTGTGAAGGGGGAGTTGCAATTGCGACATCAGAGCCCCCCATTGTCACCTTCGCAATTGCGACGTTGGTGCTCGCAATTGCGATACCTGAGCACCAGCAGCACCAGCAATCCAATTTCAATTCAAATCATTCTGAAACATGTCTGAAACTCATCCGAGCCCTCGGAGCTCTAAACCAAACATCCACACAAGTCTTAAAAATCATACAAGCTTGCTCATGCAATCAAAACTCAAAAGTAACATCTAAAACTATGAATCGAACACTAAAACGCATGAATTTCAAAGTAAAGTTCAAGAATTCCTAAAGTTACAACTAAATATGTGAATCCTATCAAATCAACTCCAAACGATACAAGTTCTAAATACCATAACGGATCAATTCCAAGTCCTAAAATTAAATTCCAAGCTCGATAGCTAAAAGTCATCCTACGGTCAAACCTTTCAACTTTGAATTGCCAAATTTCGGCAAACCAACATAAATCAACCTACAGACTTCCAAAATCAATTTCGGACATACGTCTAAGTGTGAAATCACGATAAAAAGCTATCGGAGCCATTAAAATACGGTTCTGAGGTCCTTTTCACAAAAGTCAAAGTTTGGTCAACAACAATAACAACACAGTATAATTCCATTTATGAGGTCTGGGGAGGGTAGTGTGTACGCCACCTTACCCCTACCTTGGGGTAGAGAAGTTATTTCCGATAGACCCTCGGCTCCCTTCCTCCAAGAACTCCCCACCTTGCTCTTGGGGCGACTCGAACTCACAACCTCTTGGTTGGAAGTGGAGGGTGCTTACCACTAGAGCAACCCACTCTTATCTTAAAGTTTGGTCAATATCTTCTAATTTAAACTTTTAAGTCAATAATCAAAGGGTCCAAATCAACCCGAAAGCTTTTCAGAATGAATCTAACCAACCCCGCAAGTTATAAAATCATAAACACACATGTGTGAAGCATGAAAAGGGGAAACGGGGGACAATTACACAGAATTACCGATCGGGTCATTACAGAAACGTGGAACTGGTGATAGACAGAAGACTAAGCAAGTGAAAACTAAAATCGAGGACAACATCTTCGGTTGACAACGGGTTGTCCCCGAATGGAACAATATCAACGAGAGCAAACAGATATTTGCCTCTAGATGACATTCTATGAATAATATTCCTAGGTATTAAATACACATCTGCTACAGAAAATTTTGGCATTTATCACCTGCCGTTAAATATTCATTAACGACCCTCATTATTGTCATTTAAGAGGGGTTTGATCCTATGACTTTTTTCCCTGGGTATAGCTATTAGTAGTGGCTTCAACAATCATTGTAAGATATGAAAATTCTGACAAACTTATGCTACACATTATTTCAAGCTAAATAATACTTTATTTTCTTCCTAACCATATTCTTACTGCTGCCTTCGGAAGCCTTGCTCCCAGAACCAAGCTGTGTGTTATTCTATCTCGGTTTTAACGCTAAGTCTTGCATTTTATTTAATTTATTTATCATTTTGCGATCAAGTCGGATCGCTTGTCTATAAACCACGCTATAAATTCAATTGTACTGTTTTACGGGTAAACAGTGGAATCTAGGAAGGCGACGAATTCCTCATTTAACTTCTATACAGATATAATTAGATATATTGTATATTCTCTTTGAAATTACTCCAAGAGTATTTATGTAATCTTCTTCTCTATGATAGTCAAACCATATAATTTCATACGATGACTATATATACATTGCTCCCTCTTTCCCTCACTGTCCTTTCCCTATTATCAACGTTGATTCATCAAAACTTTTTAGACTAAGACTGATTAAGTTATCTTACACGACAAAACTTCTAACGACAGAATTTCTTGGTTGTATATTTTTTGGTTTTGTGCAGTTTAACTTTTTGACAAAATAAAACGCGCCAACTTTAATCAAATTCAAAGTCTCGAAAATTAAACTAAACAAGCGAAAGTGGTGGTTCCCTTTAATTCTGAAACGCGTAATAAAGCAAGAGAATTCGTTTTTTCTTTTTTTTTCGTGGTGCCCTCTGGTTGATTGAAAAGTCAATAGAATGTAGCTTCGAACGAACTAACATATGGTGGAAAAAGAGGTAGGAGATTTTGAAACGACCCCGCACTTTTACATTTCATAATACTTGTTTTCCACACATAAATGATTAAAATGAATGTGCTCATCACATGCCATTTGGGACTTCTGCTTTTCTAACATGAAACCCGATAACATGTAACTTGGCTCTTGGTTGGGCATGCGAATTGAGATTGAGTTGCCATTGCTTTTTTCTAACAGGACATTGACCTTTTTGTATCTCCAAAAGCTACGAATAAGTTGTTGATAACATAAGTTCTAGAGATAGATTTCATAATCATTAAGCCATTCGTTAAGCAATATTATACATTTAATGATACGATTGGTAAAATAATGGCAAGTAATCTAATAGATTATAAGAGCATAGCAATCCGATCATTAGCACTTAACAATTTAAAATATTATGCACAAGCTAGCTTCCTGAAGCGGCAAAATAAGAGTAAAAACGATTTTTCTACTGATATCATTTAGACCTTATTGTTTGCACTTAATTGATGTTCGAATCTTAATCATTCAGATCTCAGATATTAAATGCGATTATTTTTTAAGTATAAATGTTAATCATTCTGATCTTAGTCATTAAGCCTTTTTTTATATTTCACAATCACTTAATGGGTCTGAATAGGTTTGTATGATTAAGATCAATAACAGAGATTTAATTTAATTAAGATGCTATCATCCACATTCATTATTAATTGCAGCCACCGCCTACCATTATCAACTACCACCACCACCACCACAACCACCATTCTCAACCATAGCTACCACCACCCCCACCACCATCATTCTCAACCATAACTACATACTCACACACCTCAACTACCACCACCAACCATCACATCACCATCAATAACTGTAGCCGGCACCGCCCACCATTACAAACTACCATCACCCACCATCACCTTTCTCAATCACAACTACAACTATCACAACCACCCACCAGTATTTACTATCACCACCCACCACCACCATCCTCAACAATTGCTATCGCTACCAATCACTACTAACAACCACCCAGAACCATCACCATCAACCAAAATCACCACCAACCATTGCCTCTATTCGGCACTTACAAGCACCTCCGTTAGCCATCTCCACCACCACCTACGATATTATTGATAGAATATTAGATTACTTAGTGTTATATTTGAATTTATTGATAGAATATTAGATTAATTAGTATTATATTTAAATTTATGTTTATTAATTTTTAAAGAAAGATAATTCTATAAACAGTCTTAATCATTTAGTATTCAGATCCTAAAGCATATTTTAATATTAAGATGTGTATTCAGATTTGTATTCAAATTTAGACAACTTAATCTTAAAAAAAATAAATGAGTCCTTATAGTACTCCAGTAATTACACATGTAAACTTGATCCTCCGTGGGTATTAGAGTTGCAACTTTTATGAGCATTTCACTAAAACCGCTTTGGGCACGAGTTAGTAAGTAAATATAGGAAAATATTTATTCACAGTCGGAGATTTTACCAAATCGTATTAACTTATCATGATTAAATAATTAAATAAGATGAAAAAAATACATATTAGTTAACCATAGTTCAGCAATAAATGTTATGTGCAATGACATATTATTCATTTATGATATGGTATAAGTACCAAATGCGGGTAAGAATTTTTCGTCAATTTATTAATTTTTATTTTAAATCTTTTTTATTTACTACCTGGTGTTCCCTTCGGACTCCGATTAATCCGGATTTAGGCTGCATAAGGCTCAATAAAGGGGATAGCACTCCCTACCAGAATTTTTTTCATTCACATTACTCAAACACAAAATCTCTGATTAAATATGCAGGATCATGTTCATTCCACCGCAACACCACAACCATTGGTGGTAACAATAGGTTTATTACAATTTGGTATTTCAACTTGTGCGACTGAGTTGGACTGGTATCTGGTATGGAACCAACGAGAATGTTGGGGGAGGGGGGTGTATACAAGGAATAAAATTGTTTTCATGAAGTAAAATCACTAAAAATGAGGTTTTAGCATGAAATATTCAAAGATAATTGTAGACGATTAAATTTTACTTAATTTAAACCTATTAAACTATTTGGACTATACTTCAAATTCAAGGACATATTAGCCCAAGAAAATATTATGACTTAGTATAATTGAATATGTTTAAAATCCAATACATGTGGAATAAATTAATGTCCAAATATAATTGGGCTTGTTCATCTTGTTGGGTTTCAAATGATGAGTCCGCTCCACTAGCCCAAAGTTCATGCTACGTGTCAAATAATATAAAATGCCAAGTCAATGCAAGAACCATCCAAATCATGCCAAGTTCGACAAGAAATCAAATGACTTGAGTCATCCAATTTCATACAAGCTTGTCATATAGCTTTAGTGATAGGTTTAATGACTGTCACGACCCGAAATCCCAGGCAGTCGGGGTTTTGATGGCACCTAATAATATTTTCTAGACAAGAAAACACACAATAGATAAGTAGGAAGAACCTCCATTAAATGTGTCACGGCTCGAAATTCCAACATTGGAGTCATGATGGCGCCTAATATCCACTTGCTAAGCAAGCCAACGTGAAATAGATAAAATCAATTTTAACAGTTGAAAACAAAATAATAATAATATTCAACGACAAATAAATTTCAAATCTAATAAAGTGCAAATATAAACCACGTAATACTAACTACTCCCAGAAATTAGGAGTCACAAGTATACAAGTAACTAGAAGTCTACAAATATAGTCTGAACTAAATACACTGTTCGAAAGAGATAAACAATAAAAGTAGGAAATGAAAGGGGACTTCAAGGTCTACGAACGCTAGCAGATCTATCTCAAGTCTACATATAAAAATGATCCGAGCCGACACACCTCAAGCACCACTGGGACTAATACCAGTATCCACAAGAAGTGCAGAAGTATAGTATGAGTACAACCGACCCAATATACTCCGTAAGTATCGAGCCTAGCCTCGATGAGGTAGTGACAAGGTTATGACAAGACAACTACGTAACATGTAGCAGTATATATATATAGAAGAAAAATAACAACAAGAATGATAAAATACTAACTGGGAGGGGACATGCTAAAGGGAAAAATATCATAAAAGCGGCAAGTACAAAATCACGAAATAACATCTTCCAAATTAAGCAACAATAAAACTAAGTAAATCACCAAAATCGAAAATCCAATAAAATAATGATATAAAAATGGCACGGCATCACCCTTCATGCTTTTACTCTCAAAGCTCATAATATATGATAATGAATGCAAATGAGGCACGACAACACCCTTCGTTCTTTTCTCTCTTCCTCACCAAGACACAATATGAATCCGAATAAAACAATTAAGGCGGGGAATAATTTCACATCAACTATGATGGTATTATATCAAACTTCAACTTCCATAATATTCAACATTTTTAAAATAAACAATAATTATGAAATGAATAATTAAAAGAAGTAATAATCCAACCTAAGCATGGATAACATAATTATCGAAACAATATAATACAAAGAAACAAGTTTCACCCGCATGCTTTAACCAAATGACAATGCATAAGTACTTGTCTGTCCCGACCCAAAGCCACATGTGCCGTGATGGCGCCTATAGCGATACTAGGCAAGTCGACAACTCACAAATACAGGCATCTTTAATTCAAAACATAGTGGAATGGGTTTAAGTAAATAAAATCTCATAATAACTGGGTGAAAACACCGCAACTAAAAAATAAAAATTTTCAAAATAGAAGTGTCACCGAGTACATGAGTATCTATACAATAACACGGTCTGACAACTGAAATACTGTCTAACAAGATAGAACACTAGAAACAAAACTAAAAGATAAAGGAGGAGAGTCAAGGTCTGGGGACGCCAAGGCACCTACCTTGATAATTTCCGAACTGATAAAACACCATAAATCAGCAACCACCATGTCCGAAAATACTTGGATCTACACACGATGACAAAACTAACCTTTGGGCTGAAAGCAATGACGAGCTCAACCAATAGAGTCCAAATACACATTTTAACACTACAGATATGACAATAAATAAGACAATAATATCTTATAGAAACTCATAATCTGTTGGTACACAATACATGAATGTAGACATTCTTCCAGGTTTAACAGTTAAGCTCAATACAAATAAAATATGCCAAGTTTGACTGATATGAGGAATATTACATCTCTAATATCTACATTCCATTGGGCATATCATACGTGATGCAACACAATAAAAACCTCACGTACTCACACTCTCAGAATACTCAATCTGATTGTCTCAATTCTCGCTCATCACACTCAGTCACTCAGCACTGTACGGTACCTGCGCTCACTGTTGGTATGTCAACTCCGAAGGGGCGGATCCTGCCCAAGCACTAATAATAAGCCAATATGTTCTGCTGCACTGTGCTGCCCGATCCCATAATGATAAAGCGTAAAAGGCATGTTGCGACGTATAGCCCTATCCACATATAAGCCATACGGCCTGCTGCGACATGCAGCTCGATTTGCAAATCTCACTCACAACACGGCTCTCAGGCCCCAACTAAGTCATCAATCTCTCTAGTCTTTCGGGCTCACAAATCTCATGGAAATTAGCCCAAACATTGATATATAACACAACAATAAATAGTAACAGAGAGTGAGATATGACATGCAAATGATAAATGTGACTGAGTACAAAATTGTCGTCTAAGAAAATAATTCAACAGCAGAATTTACCACAGTGGGTCTCAACAGGATAAGCATATTGCCTAACATGATTTCTAACATGAATCTGCAGCTCAGTTACTCTGACACATCGAGATCACATGAAGGGATACAAGGTTTGATGACTACCCAGTACCACGGGTTCAACCGGATAAATATTTCTGCAGTGCACGCCAACATGCCCGTCACCTAGCATGTACGTCACCTCAACACCAACCACATAACACGTAATTCAGGGATTCATACCCGTATAACTAAGTTTAGAAGTATTACTTATCTCAAGCCGTATAAATATCTACTCCAATAATCCTTTGCCTCGCGAATCGGCCTCTGAACGCCTCGAATCTAGCCACGAACAACTCGATACAATCAACTCAAGCTATAGGAATCAATTTCATATGAAAAAGCTAAGATCTTTAACAAAACTCAAAAAGTTAACTCAAAACATCAACCACGGGCCCACGTATCGGAATCCGACAAAATTAACAAAATTTGAACACCCATTCAACCACGAGTCCAACCATACCAAAATTACTTAAATCCGATCACAATTCGACCTTCAAATCCTCAAATTTAAGCAAGAAAGTGTCTACAATTTTCCCCATTTTTCAACCCAAAACACTAATTAAATGATAAAAACAATGCAATATTCACGTATTAACCGAATCCGAGTTAGAATCACTTACCCCAATCACTCCCTTGAAAATATCTCCAACAATCGCCTCAATCCGAGATCCAAAAATCAAATTGTGAAATATAACTCAAACCCTCATTTTTGAAACTTATATTCTGCCCATATGTCCCTTCTTTGCAATCGCGGGAAATGCTTCGTGATCGCGAAGCTCAAATTCACAGGCTGCCCAATTTACTCTCTGTGAACACAGAATGCCACACGCGAATGCGATACACATATTTTCCAGACCTACGCGATCGCAAAAGACTTCACGCGGTTGGGATGAACAAATGCGCGTGCACCCCAACCTTCTATTTTCTTATTCGCGTATGCGACTAAGCCTACGTGTTTGCGATACATTAACTGCCAAAGCTACGTGATCGCATACCTTACATCGCGATCACATAGAACAATATTCTATCAGTGATAAACAACCCTTCAAACCGTGACATCCCACACGCGATCGCATATAAGAAAACCAGTAGCAGAAATCAGCAGTTCCTTCAAGGTTCAAAATGGGCCGAACATGTTCTGAATCACACCCGAGGCCCCCAGGACCTCAACCAAATATACCAACATGTCCTAAAACATCATACAAACTTGCTCGAAGTATCGAATCACATCAAACAACACTAAAACCGCTAATCGCGCATTGATTCAAGCATAATAAACTTTTGAATTTCTAACTTCTACATTCTATGCCGAAACCTATCAAATGAACTTCATTCACCTCTAATTTTGAACACAAGTTATGAATGACACAACATACCTATTCCAACTTCCAAAACTAGAATCCGAGCCTGGTATCCACAAAGTCAACTCTCTGTCAAACTTCTAATTTTCCAACTTTCGCCATTTCAAGCCAAAATCACCTACGGACCTCCGAATCAATATCATGACACACTCCTAAGCCCAAAATCATCCTACGGAGCTATCGGAACTGTCAAAACTCCATTCCGGAGCCATTTACTCATAAGTCAATATCCGGTCAACTCTTTCAACTTAACCTTCCAAACTTGGGACTAAGTTTCCTGATTCATTCCCAGAACTAAACCAACCACCCCAGCAAGTCACATAACAATAATTGAGCATATAATCAGCAGTAAATAGGGTAACGGTCTACAATACTCAAAATGATCGGACGGGTCATTACATCCTCCCCCTCTTAAACAAATATTCGTTCTTGAACGGGTCTAGAATCATACCTGAATTCTAAAATATGCATGGATATCTACTCCACGTCTCCTATTCGGTCTCCCAAGTGGCCTCATCGACTAGCTGACCTCTCCGCTGCACCTTTACTGAAGCTATGTTCTTTGACCTCTATTTTTGAATGTGCCGATTCAAAATGGCCACCAGCTCCACATCATAAGTCAAATAACCATGTAACTGAACCGTGCTGAAATCCAAAACATGAGACGGATCAAAGACATGCTTCCGGAGCATGGAAACATGAAACACTTGATGGACACTCGATAGACTAGGCGGTAATACAAGCCTATAAGCCACCTTTCCAATCCTCTCAAGCACCTCAAATGATCCAATGTACCGAGGGCTCAACTTGCCCTTCTTACCGAACCTCATAACACCCTTCATGGGTGAAACTATGAGTAATACCTTCTCTCCCATCATGTAAGCAACATTGCGAACCTTCCGATCGCCGTGACTTTTCTGTCTAGACTGCGTCGTGCGAAGCCGATCCTGAATCAACTTAACTTTGTCCAAAGCATCCTGAACCAAGTCAGTACCCAATAGCCTAGCCTTAACCGGCTCAGAACAACCCACCGAAGACCGACCCTGTCTCCCATACAAAGACTCATACAGAGCTATCAGAATGCTCGATTGGTAGCTATTGTTGTAGGCAAACTTTACAAGCGGCAGAAACTAATCCCAAGAACCCCCAAAATATATATGATACAAGCACCTGTTTGTCCGTCTGAGGGTGGAATGTTGTACTCAACTCAATCCGTGTGCCTAACTCTCGCAGCACTGCTATGTAAACTTCGTGTAGCAATCTGCAATGATAGACACTGGCACACCGTGAAGGCGAACAATCTCACGGATGTAGATCGCAGCCAACCGCTCTAAAGAATAAGTAGTCTCAATAGCAATGAAATATGCGAACTTGGTCAACTGATCCACAATCACCCAAATAGCATCAATCTTCATCGAAATCCATGGGAGCCTAACAACAAAATTCATGGTGATACACTCCCATTTCCACTCTGGAATCTCAAGCCTCTGAAGTAATCTTCCCGATCTCTGATGCTCGTACTTCACCTACTGACAATTTAGGCACCGATCTACAAACCCTACTATATCTTTCTTCATCCTTCTCCACCAATAGTGTTGCCTTAAGTCTTGATACATCTTTGTTACGCTCGGATGAATGGAATATCGCGAATTGTGGGCTTCCTCAATAATCAAGTCACGTAGCCCATCCACATTGGGCACACAAATCCGACCCTACATCCGCAACACGCCATCATCCCAAATAGTAACCTCCTTGGCATCACCGTGTCCTTAAGGACAAGCAAATAGGGATCATCATACTAACGCTCTCTGATGCTATCATATAAGGAAGACCGAGAAACCACACAAGCTAGAACCTGACTGGAATCCGAAATACCTAATCTCACAAGATGATTGGCCAAGGCCTGGACATCTGATGCAAGTGGTCTCTCACCAACATGAATAAATACAAGGATACCCATACTCACTGCCTTTCTACTCAAGGTATCGACCACCACATTGACCATCATAGTCCTTTAGCAGCTCCAACCATCTCCGTTGCCTCAAATTCAGAACCTTTTGTTTTAACAAGTGTTGTAGACTTCGATGATCCGTAAATACCTCACAAGACACACCGTATAGATAAATGCCTGCAAATCATCAATGCATGAATGATCGCTACCCACTCCAAATTATGAACAAGGTAGTTCTTCTCATGGGGCTTCAACTGACGCGAATCATGAGCAATCACTCTACCCTCCTACATCAAGACACACCCAATACCAATTCGGGAAGTATCACAACACACAAAAAAAGAAATTGGCGCCGAAGGCAAAACTAGAACTGGAGTTGTGGTCAAGGCAGTCTTGAGCTTCTGAAAGCTCTCCTCACACTCATCTGACCACCTGAATGGAGCACCCTTCTGGTTTAACCTGGTCAAAGGCGATGCAATGGATGAGAATCCCTCCACGAAGCGATGATAATACTCGGCCAAGCAAAGAAAACTCCAAATCTCAGTAGCTGAAGACGGTATGGGCCAATTCTGAACCGCCTCTATCTTCTTTGGATCCAACTTAATCCCCTCACTGGACACCACGTGCCCCAGGAACACCACCGAACTAAGCCAAAAATCACATTTGGAGAAGTTGGCATAAAGCTTGTCCTCTCTCAACCTCTGTAGTACAATTCTCAAATATTGGGCATGCTCCTCCTGGCTACATGAGAACACCAAGATATCATGAATGAAAACTATAACAAGAGAATCAAGATATGGCTGAAATACACTGTTCATCAGATACATGAATGTTGCTGGGGCGTTAGACATTCCAAAAGACATCACAAGGAACTCATAGTGACCATAGCGGGTCCTGAATGCCGTCTTTAAAATATTCGAGTTCTGAATCTTCAACTGGTTATACCAAGACCTCAAATCAATCTTTGAGAATACTCTAGATCCCTGAAGCTGGTCAAATAAATCATCAATGCGTAGCAAAGGATAGTTGTTCTTGATTGTAACTTTGTTCAACTGCCTATAGTTGATGCACAATCGCATAGTACCATCCTTCTTCTTCACAAAACAAAACCGCTGTACCACAAGGAGACACACTAGGCCAAATAAACCCCTAATTAAGGAGCTCCTAAAATTGCTCCTTTAATTCATTTAACTCTGCTGGTGCCATACGATACAGAGGAATAGAAACGGGTTGGGTGTTCGGCACCAAGTTAATACCAAAATCAATATCCGTATCGGGTGGCATGCCCCGCAGGTCTGCAGGAAACACCTCTGGAAAGTCTCGCACTACTAGAACAGAATCAATAGTAGGAGTATCAGTACCAACGTCCCTCACAAAGGCCAAATACAACAAACACCCCTTACCAACCATCCGTTGGGCATTCAAATAAGAAATCACCATGCTAGGAATATAATCTATAGAACCTCTTTACTCAATCCTTGGCAACCCCGGTATCACCAACGTCACGGTCTTAAAGTGACAATCCAGAATAGCATGACATGGAGACAACCAATCCATACCCAAAATCATGTCAAAATCAACCATACTAAGTAGTAAGAGATCAATTGTAGTCTCAAATCCCCCAATAGTCGCTACACACGACCAATGCACACAGTCCACAACAATAGTATCATCCACTAGCATATATACATGAACAGGTAAAACTAAGGACTCACGAGGCATATCCAAATAATGAGAAAAATATGATGATACATACAAATAAGTAGAACCAAGGTCAAATAATATAGAGGCAACCCTGTGGCATACTAAGACAATACATGTGATCACTATGTCTGAAGCAACGACCTCTAGGCTGGCAGGAATAGCATAGAATCGAGCCTGGCCGCCACCTGATTGGCCTCCCCCTCTAGGGCAACCTCTAGCTACCTGAGTCCCTCCCCGAGCTGGTTGCGCAGGTGGTGAAGTAACTGGTGCAGAAGTCATAGTTTGACCCCTTTGCTGAATTGGACCTCCCAAGAGATGGGGACAATACCTCTGCATATGTCAAAGCTCCCCACACTCATAGCAACCCTGATCCGTCAATGGTGGTGGGGACTAAATAGAACCTCGAGAACCAGAATAACTACTAGAAGAACTCGGCATAGATGAACCCTGAACTGATAGAGCACGAGATGAACTCTAAGATGGGATGGCACCGAGAGATGACTGACTCGGATGAGCGCTCTATGAACCATGGCTAGCTGATGCGCCATGATGAACTGGAAGAGCCATCTAAGCGGTCCTATAAGGATGTCCCCTGCTGTGGTGGGACTGAACCCCAAGAAGAAACACCACTGAAACCACCCGATCCATGAGGCCTCTTCGCCTCCCTCTCTTCACGCTCCTTACTACATACCAGCTTTGTCCCCCTAGCAACATCAAAGTCATAACAATGATACATTATCTTTGTCTCCCTCTCCGCCTATCAATGATACATTCTCTCGAGTCATAACAAAGCATAGTCCATAGTTCAGGCCTTCAACGAATGTCCTAATCCTTTCCCTTTCTGTGACAAACAACCAGACCGTGTGATGAGCCAACTATGAAAATCTCATCTCGTATTGGGTTATAGACATGCCCTCCTAACATAGTTGCTCAAACTGCCTAAGCAACTCCTCCCTGCAGGTCGGTGACACAAACTTCTCCAAGAAGAGAACGGAGAACTCGTTCCATGAAAGTGGTGCAGCATCAGCTGGCCTGCTCCGCTCATATGTCTCCCACCATTTGAATGCTGCCCCCGTGAGTTGAAAAGTAGTAAATAAGACCCCACTAGTCTCCAGAATACCCGCAGTGTGAATAATCCGTTGGTACCTATCCAAGAAGTCCCGGGCATCCTCTAACTCAAACCCACTGAATGATGGACGCTTGAGCCTCCCAAGTCTCACTAGTCTCTTATGCTCTTCATCACTCATAACGGGACCTACATAGGCCTGTCCAACTGCAACCAGCTGGGCTGGTAGTACCCCTAGTATCTGAAGTCCCTACACCACCTGCTACATAGTACGGGCATGTCACGGCCCAAACTGATGTGCCGCGACGAACACCCGGTACCTTACTCAACCAAGTACCAACGTAACGTATTTTTCGTATCATTCTATCATAGGTAAATGAATCGGAGTAAAGCATAAGGGAATACAAACTTATACATATGACATACTGGCCTATAAGACCAAAATTACACTGAACATAGGCCGACAAGGCCATACAATCTTTCACGTACACGACATATGTCTACAACCCTCTAAGAGTACATATATTTCATAAAGGTCGGGACAGGGCCCCATACTAATCAATACATGTCCTAAGCATACTGACCACATAAGCAACTCCAGAGCAAATGGAGCGCACCAACACCTTTCGCCGAGCTGATAGCCTACTTGGAGGACTCTCAACCTGTCTATCGGAACCTGCAGGCATAAAACACAGCATCCCCTGGTAAAGGGATGTCAGTACAAATAATGTACCGAGTATGCAAGAAATGAAAATCAGTAAACAATCGACATGAGAGAAACATGGAGTAAAAGACTCGACATGTATGTCTGAATAACTCTGTGAATCATTAATATTTACAATTTCATGCATATGCATATAAATTTCATACCATGCTTATGTATATGCGTTCATAACATCATCAAGCCTCTGAGGGCATCCCATCATATCATCTCGGCCACTATGGGCAAATCATCAACGTATACCAGCTGATTAGGTGGTGGTGCGTATATAACGCCATAACCTTTTTCCATATTCCATATACATATAATGTACATATATATATGCGTATATAACGCCATCTGGTCATGGGTCAATGTACATATATAAATGAATGCAATGCATGAGAAGTATGTCAATAAAATCTCTCGGAATGTCATAAGACCATTATGCCTTTGATTAATATCATGAAATAAAATTTATCAACTTACGTATTTTCTGCGATTCATGAACATACGATAGAATAATAAGACATATGGGGAATTAAGAACATAGGAACCTCTAGTATTTCTATGAATAGAGTCATTAATGGAAGTTGTGCATTTACTCATTTCGTTTGTATCATATGGATCATGCCAAAAGGAAAGAAGGGATAGCCTTAACATACCTGAGCCGATTCTTTTGAAAATCCCTCTAACACACGTCACTTTCGAAGTAGGAAAAAATTCATATGATATTCTTGAGAAAGATTGCACCGTCAATTGTATATTCTTGCTAAGATACAATCTCGTATGAATTTTTTGAAGTAACCCACGTTACTATCATTTTGTATGATTTTGCTGGAGCAATTCACATTGCTATGGAGATTGGACATGTCTCTCTTTGTAAACTTTTGAGATATCTTTTACCTTAGCGGGTATGGGCCCCACTTAGGTGATGACTAATCCCCAAGACTTTCTTAATGTGCCATCTTGCTTCATGAAGTAAGAGTGATTTAATTGATGCTACGTTGTTGGCTTATTAAGCTTATCCAATAACTTAATCACTTAATTAGCCTAATTAATTAGTTAATTTCCCACTAAAAATCCATTACTACCCAATTATCCACATAATTAAGAATTATCTCAAATTACTTAAAATACTACTCATCTTTAACACACTTTATATGTCTTGCTATCATGGTCATGTGATACCTTGTATGGCACTAGTCCATAAATACAGGGTATTGTAGCTTGGACCGTATTTTATCTTAAAATGTCAAACTTCGACGAAATTCATTTTCTTTGATTTGCTTGCTCTCTCACCTTCACAAATTTACTCATCACTTGTTTGAAATATCATAATGCTTATAATGTCAAAATAACCTTATTCCCGAACTTACGTCGATTAACTTACAATGAAACCTTAACATACGAAAACAAGGGATGTAACATCTCATTTCTGAGCTTTAATCAATTTACTTATGCCGTACTTTCACATACAGAAACATGGGGTATAACAGGGCGGCTGGAGTCTGAGCACCTCCCTGGCCTGAGAAGTGGCTGGTGCGACCTGAACTAAAATTGCCTGAGCAAGGATAGTGATAACAGTCAATATCTAGGCTAAGGTCTCCTGAAGGCCTGCAATCACAATGGGCACAGCTGGTGCCTGAGCTGGCCCCACCGGCTCAACCACATCTAGTATCTGCTCCTGAGCTGGAGCAACTAGTGGGTCTACAGGTGATGCTCTAGCTGTTGTACGAGCTACACCTCGACCTCTATCGCGACCTCGACCTCTCGTGGCCCTAGCCGGTGGTACAAGTGGTTGTCCGCCCGGTCACGTAGCAAGTGTCCTCACCATTTGTGAGAGAATTGAATAATAGAAGTTTAATTCCTAGAATCAACAAATTCGCATGACAAGAGCACAAGAAAGTGAAGTTTTTCCTAAGGGTTCGACAACCTCTCCAAGAAAAGTACAGATGTCTCCGTACAGATCCGCAAGACTCTACAAAACCTGCTCATGACTCGTGAAACCTATGTAACATAGGCTCTAATACCTACTTGTCACGACCCAAAATAACATGTGTCGTGATGGCGCCTATCGTGATACTAGGTGAAAACACCGCAACTATACAAAATTTCCCAAAATCAGGTTGTCACAAAGTACATGAGCATCTATACAATAACATGACCTAACAACTTAAAGGTAGAACAACATAAGCAAAACAAAAAGATAAATGAGGAGAGTCAAGGTCTGCGGACGCCAGGGCAGCTACCTCGATAATTTCCAAACTGATAAAGCTCAAGAAATCAGCAACCACCATGCCCGGAAATACTGGGATCTGCACACGAAGTGCAGAGTATAGTATGAGTACAACCAACTCAATAAATAACAAAACTAAACTTTGGGCTAAAAGTAATGACGAGCTCAACCATTAGAGTCCAAATAAAGAGTTTAGTAGTACGGATATGACAGGAAATATGACAATAATATCTTAGAGAAACTCATAATCTATTGGTACACAGTATAGGAATGTAAACATGCTTCCAAGTTTAACAGTTAAGCTCAATATAGATAAAATATGCCAAGTATTACTGATATGAGGAATATTACATCTCTATATCTACATGCCAATGTGCATATCATATGTGATACAACACAATGAAAACCTCACGTACTTACACTCTCATAGTACTCAATCTGACTATCTCAATTCTCGCTCATCACACTCAGTCACTCAGCACTGTACGGTACCCACGCTCGTTGTAGGTATGTTAGACTCCGGAGGGGCGTATCCTGCACAAGCACTAATAATAAGCCAATCTGGCCTGTTGCAGCGTGCAGCCTGATCCCATAATGATAAACCCTAAAAGGCATGTTCTGTCATGCAGTCCGATCCAAATATAAGCCATAAGGCCTGCTGCGGCATGCAACCCGATCCACATATCTCACTTGCAACACGACTCTCAGGCCCTAACTCAGTCATCAATCTCTCCAGTCTCTCGGGCTCACAAATCTCATGCCAATTAGCCCAAACAATGATGTAGAACAACAATAAATAGTAATAGAGACTAAGATATCATATGAAAATGATGGATATGACTGAGTACAAAATTACCATCTAAGCAAATAATGCAATAGCAAAAACGACCACAGTGGGTCTCAACAGGATAAACATATAGCCTAACATGATTCTTAACATGAATCTGCAACTCAATTACTCTAACACATCGAGATCACATAAATGGCTGTAGGGTTTGATGACTACACAGTACCACGTAATCGACTGGATCACAACTTCTATGGTGCATGCCCATACGCCCGTCACCTAGCATGTGTGTCACCTCAACACCAACCACATAACACGTAATTTAGGGATTCACACCCTGAGAACCCAATTTAGAAGTATTACTTACCTCAAGTCATGCAAATATCTACTCTAATAAGCCCTTGCCTCATAAATCAGCTTCCATACGCCTCGAATCTAGACACAAACAACTCGATACAATCAACTCAAGCTATAGGAATCAATTCCATATGAAAAGCTAAGTTCTTTAATAAAAGTCAAAAAGTCAACTCAAAAAGTCAACCCCAGTACCACGTCTTGGAATCTGATAAAATTAACAAAATTCGAACACCCATTCAACCACGAGTCCAACTATACCAAAGTTACTCAAATCCGATCACAACTCGACCTTCAAATCCTCAAATTAAAGCCTAGGAAGTTTCTATAATTTTTTCCCAAATATTTAACCAAAAAACACTAATTAGATGATGAAAATAATGATATATTCATGTAATTTAACCAAATCCAAGTTAGAATCACTTACTCCAATCACTCCCTTGAAAATCTCTCTAAGAATCGCCTCAATCTGAGCTCCCAAAATCAAATTGTGAAATATAACTCAAACCCTCATTTTTGAAACTTATATTCTGCCCAGATGTCCCTTCTTCGCGATCGCCGGAAATGCTTGGCGATCGCGAAGCACGAATTCATAGGCTGCCCAATTTACTCTCCGCAAATGCGGAATGCCATGCGCGAATGCGGTACATAGACTTCCTAGACCTACGCAATCGCAAACAACTTCACGCGATCACGATGAACAAATGCGCGTGAACCCCAACCTTCTCTTTTCTTCTTCGCGGACGCAATTAAGCCTACGCGTTCGCGATACATTAACTGCCAAAGCTACACGATCGCATACCTTACCTCATAATCACATAGAATAATATTCCATCGGTGATAAACAACCCTTCACGATCGCGTATAACGAAACCAGTAGGAAAATTCAGCAGTTCCTCCAAGATTCAAAATGCACCGAGTATGATCCGAATCACACACGAGGCCCCCAGGACCTCAACCAAATATACCTACAAGTCCTAAAATATTATACGAACTTGATCTAAGCGTCAAATCACATCATACAACAGTAAAACCATGAATCGCGCATCGGTTCAAGCCTAATGAACTTATGAACTTCTAACTTCTACATTCGTTGCCGACACCTAACAAATCAACTCTGATTGACCTCAAATTTTTCACACAATTCATAAATGACACAACGGACCTATTCTAAATTTCGGAACCAGAATCCGAGCCAGGTATCCACAAAGTCAACTCTCGGTCAAAGTTCTCAACTCTCCAAACTTCTAATTTTCCAACTTCCGCCATTTCAAGCCAAAATCACCTATGGACCTACGAATCAATATCCTAACACACTCATAAGCCCAAAATCACCTAACAGAGCTATCAAAACCGTCAAAACTCCATTCCGGAGCCATTTACTCATAATTCAACATCCGGTCAACTCTTTCAACTTAAGCTTCCAACCTTGGGACTAAGTGTCCCAATTCATTCCGAAATATCCACGGAACTAAACCAACTACCCCGACAAGTCACATAACAACAATTGAACACAGAATAAGTAGTAAATGGGGGAATGGGGCTATAACACTCAAAATGACCGGACGGGTCGTTACATTGTCACCTCATATATATGTTGTCCCCACACATAAAACACGTAGCAAATTGACCAACAAGTCCTAATTCCTCAAGTCAATGTTAACCACGACACTTACCTCACTCTGCAATCAAATCAATGCTCAATCATGGCTTTTCCTCTAGCATTAGCCTCCAAACCAATCAAATATAACCAAATATAGTTCAAATAATTCAAATTATGTTTTAGAAACTACCCACGAGTAAAAACGTTTCAATATTTAATATTTTTTGAAAAAGTCAACAAAAGTCAAACCCGGGCTTGCTTCGCCAATGTCATGCCCCGAACCTCGGAGCGAGACCAGCACCCGGTGCCTCACCTAACAGGGCGTAC
>AWOL01S0066832.1:0-17234 GCA_000715115.1 Nicotiana otophora
CCTGCTTGGCCTCCACCTCTAGGACGGCCCCTACCTGTCTATCCTCCGCCTCTGGGCGGCAGAGAGCTGATGCTGTAATTATGGGCTGTTGGCCCTGCTGCACTGCCTTGCCTCGAAGGCTGGGGCAGAATCTCCGCACATGATTGAAATCCCCGCACACGAAACAACCTCTCGGTACGGTAATCCGCTACCCTAAAGTCTGACCCTGATGGCCTGAATACCCACTGGAAGAACCCTGAATAGTCGGTGGGCGATATGAACTCTCCGTCATGGTGCTAAAGTAGGCGCTGGGAGAACCCTGATGGCCTGAGTACCCACTGGAATAACCCTGAATAGCTGGTGGGCGGTAAGAACTCTCCGTCATGGTACTGAAATAGGGTCTCGCCGGAGCACCCCAAGGAGGTGGTGGTGCTGGATATGTGGGCCTGCTAGGCTAACCCCTCCCAAATTGGCCTCGGCCCCCAACGGGGGCACCTTTAAACTCCCCAGAATAATGGACCCTCTTGTCCCTCTGCATTTTCTCTCTACCTCTCTGACGGTAACCCTCAATCATCTGACTATTTCCACTACTAGCTGATAAGAAGTCCCCATCTCAACTTCCCGGGCCATAGTAGCCTAAATACCTGAGTGCAACCCCGCAACAAACCTCCACACTCGCTTCGCCTCAGTAGGAAGTATCATAAGTGCATGGCGAGACAACTCAGATAATCTTGCCTCATAATCGGTCATCGACATCTGACCCTGCTGGATCTACTCAAACTGAAATCGCAACTCTTCCTTCCGAGAGGGTGGAATATACCTGTCCAAGAATAGGCGTGTAAACTGGTCCCAAGTCACGGGAGGAAAACCTATCGGCCTGCCAAGAAGATAAGACTGGCACCACCTACGGGTCCTGCCCTCCAGCTGGAAAGTAGTGAAATCCACCCTATGGGATTCTAATACACTCATGTTGTGCAGTCTGTCCCTGCACCTATCAATATATTTCTGGGGATCCTCATGTCGCCCACCCCCGAAGACAGGAGGATGAAGCCTATTCCATCTATCCAATAGCTTTTACGGCTCGCCGGTCGCAGTTGGTCTAGGCTCAGGTATAGCTGCTGCAACTAGCTAGGCTCCGCCCACGGGTAGTGTGCCCGGTGTCTAATATACGGCAGCTGCATGTCCTGAAGCCTGAGCAATACGGGTCTGTGCTCCCCCTCCCGCTTGAGATGTGGCTGGGTCTGCTGGAAATAAATCAGCCTGGGTTATAGAATTCATGAATTGTAGCATACAGCCCATGACCTCCTGAAAGCCCGGTGCTGACATGAAATCAACTGGGCTGGCTCTGCGGCGGGCACCTCGCCCTACTCCTCCATAGTGGGATCCTCCACTGGATCCGTTGTTGGTGCAACTGGGGCAACTCTAGGACGTCCTCGTCCCCTACCTCGGACAAGTGCCCTCCCCCGACCTCTACCTCGGCTTCTAGCAATAGGGGGAGCAGCCCCTCCTATATTTGGAATGTCCGCCGTGCACGTTATCACCATCTGTGAGAGAATGAGAGAAGAAACTTAGCATACCATCAACTACACGATAGGAGATGAATGAAGAGTAGTTTCCTAACACACTATAGCCTCTCGAAGATAAGTACGAACGTCTCTGAACCAATCCGCAAGACTGTATTAGGCTTGCCCATAACTTATGCGACCTACGTGAACCTAGTGCTATGATACCATGTTGTCACGTCCCAATTTTATGATAGGCCGTGATGGTGCCTAACGTTGCCGCTAGGCAAGCCAACTATGAACTAGTCACGTGATTTCCTCTTTTTAACAAATTCTTTTCCAAGTAATTAAACTTTCCTTAAATTAAAAAGGATTTGAAAAAAATAAACAGATCAAAAATAAATAACACGAAAGCAACTGTGTGCAATCATAATCATAAAATAAAACCAAAATCGCAAGTCTACTAGTGTGTCCAAAGACTTGGTGTCACAAGTGTATGAGCATCTAGTAGAATATACAAAAGAATACTAGTCTACTGTCCGAAGTGAATTAGACATAAAAAATACAATCAAAAGAAAGACTCCGGCTGCTGCAGGACGGCTCATAAAGCAGCTCACCGTGAAACCTCAAAGTGGTAATCAAGTGTGTGCGCCGGACCGATATCCAGATGCACCTACCTCAGATCCTGCACATTTAAGTACAGAAGTGTAGCACGAGTACGTAAACGCCATGTACCCAGTAAGTATCCAGTCTAACCTCAAAGAAGTAGTGACGAGGGGTCGACTTTGACACTTATTATGGGATAACAATAATTTGTCAAAATTTTAATTAAGCATGGATTACATGAAGAATACTGAAAAACCCAATAACATGAAACAGTAAATAATCCCTTCACCAATATTAAGTTCCAAAATTATTTTTCATCATTTAACAATTTATATCTCAAGCCAAAGAAGTAATATCAATTATAATTGGTTCCAAAGATTTATCATGCACAAATCATGCCAAGGTCGTACGGCTCGATCCAACATAATATTTAAACTGTGCACTGCTGAGGTTTGAACAACACGAATCATAGATGCATATATCTGCTACCGAGGCATTCGGCCCGCTCCACAAAAGAGAAAATCCATTTACAACAACCAATTCAAAATTTATTAAGGGGAAATTATTCAAGGGAATACCAAATTCTCATTAACGGTCAAGAAATAGAGTTTAACCTTTTAAAATTCCTTTATCAAGTTTCAATATGATTTAAGCAATTAAATTAACAAGTAGGGTACAACATTGTAAGTATTGCATGGTATGGGTCTTAGACTACCCGGACAATAGCATAATTAGTGGCTATGTACGGACTCGCGTCACCTCGTGCGTACGTAGCCCTCACAAATAGAAGCACATTTTAATTCAATTCGCCTATGCGGTTATTCTCTCTTACAAGGTTAGAAAAGAGACTTACCTTGTCTCAAGCCTAGTTCCGATCCAAGATTTGTGCTCAATCCCTCAATTTAGTGCCAAAATGACTCGAAACTAGTCAAATATTATATAAAATAGTCAATATAGGCTCAAAAGTTCATATTTTATCCATTAAAGCGATTAATCAATCCCAATCGATGAATTTCCAAAATTCACCCCCGGGCCTACATGCCCGGAATCCAGAAAGTTTTGAAGAAAATTGTTACTCATAACCTCATGAACTCAAATATATGATTTTCATCTAATTCCATAATCAATTTCGTGGTCAAATTATATTTTTATCCAAAACCTAGGTTTTCATCTAAACCCTTGATTTTACCAAATTTTTACATGCTAATCTACCCATAATCTATGTATTTAACTCATATTGTGTAGAAATTACTTACCTCAAAGTTCTAGGTGAAAAACCCCCTTCCAATAGCTCCAAAATCGCCCAAGAGATGAAAGAAAATGAGCTAAATGGCCTAAGTCCGAAATCATCATACGAACCTATTGGAACCGTCAAATCCCGATTCCCAGGTCGTTTACTCAAAACGTTGACCGAAGTCAAACTTAGCCTTTTAAGCCAACCTTACGAAACCAAGTGTTCCGATTTCAATTCGAACCCTTCCAAATCCCGAGCTAACCATCTCCGCAAGTTATAAAATAGTAAAAGCACATGCGTGAAGTCTTATTTAGGGGAATGGGGTTCTAGAGAGCAAAATGACCGGTCGGGTCGTTATATTCTTCACATCTTAAATAAACGTTCATCCTCAAACGGGTTTAGAATCATACCTGGAGTGCTAAATAAGTATGGATATCTGCTCCGCATGCCCTCCTCGGACTCCCAGGTCGCCTCCTCGACTGGTTGGCCCCTTTACTGAACCTTTACCGCAGAAATACCCTTGGACCTCAACTGGCGAACCTATCTATCAACAATGGCAACTGGTTCCTTTTCATAACCCAAGCTCCTATCTAGCTGAATTGTGCTGAAGTCTAGCACATTTGACAAGTCAACATGATACCTTCGAAGCATAGACACGTGGAAAACCGGATGAACTCCCGATAAACTGGGAGGCAAGACAAGCTCGTAAGCAACCTCCCCAACTCTTCTCAACACCTCAAATGGGCCTATAAAACTTGGGCTCAATTTGCCCTTCTTCCCGAAACTCGTGATTCCCTTCAACGGCGAAACCTTCAAGAGAACTTTCTCACCCACCATAAATGATAAATCACGCGCTTTCTGATCCACGTAACTCTTCTGTCTGGACTGTGCTGTATGAAGTCGCTCATGAATCAACTTTACCTTTTCTAAGGCATCCTTCACCAAATTAGTACCATATAACTTAGCCTCACCGGGCTCAAACCATCCAATGGGCGTACGACATCACCGACCATACAAAGCCTCAAATGGAGCCATATCGATGCATGGATTGGTAACTATTGTTATAAGCAAATTCGGCCAAAGGCAAGAAACGATCCCACTGACCTCCGAAGTCAATCACACATGCCCTGAGCATATCCTCCAACATCTGAACTGTCCGCTCCGACTGCCCGTCGGACTATGAATGAAAGGCTTTGATGAGCTCTACACGGTTCCCCAATTCACTCTGTACTACTCTCCAGAAATAGGAAGTAAACTGAGGGCCTCTATCTGATATGATGGAAATTGGCATACAGTGCAACCGAACTATCTCCTGAATATAAATCTGGGCCAACCTCTCTAAAGTATATATAGTCACAACCGGAATGAAATGTGCTGACTTGGTCAATCTATCAACAATGACCCATACTGCATCAAACTTCCGCAAGGTCCGCGGCAACCCAACTACGAAATCCATAGTAATACGCTCCCACTTCCACTCAGGTATAGTCATCTGCTAGAGTAGGCCACCTAGCCTCTGGTGCTCATACTTAACCTGCTGGCAATTTAGGCACCTAGCTGCATACTCAACTATGTATTTCTTCATCCGCCACCACCAATAATGATGCCTCAGGTCGCGATACTTCTTCGTAGCACCTGGGTGAATGGAATATCGAGAAATTTGTGCCTCCTCTAAAATCCTATCCCTCAAGCCATCGACATTAGGAACACATAGACGACCCTGGAGTCACAGAACACCATCCCTGCCGATAGTAACCTATTTGGAACCACCCCGTAGTACCGTCTCTCTGAGGACCAACAAGTGCGAATTATCAAGCTGTCGAGCCTTGATCTGCTCCAATAGTGAAGACTGGGAAATGACGCTTGAAAGAACTTGGTTGGGCTCTGAAATATCCAACCTCACAAGTATGTTAGCTAAGGACATAATGTCCAAATCTATTGGCCGCTCCTCTGCTGAAATGAAGGCCAAGCTACCTATACTCTTTGCCTTTCTACTCAAGGCATCCGCGACTACATTCGCCTTTCCCGGATGATAAAGGATGGTGATTTCATAATCCTTCAGTAACTCAAGCCATCTGCGCTGCCTCAAATTGAGATCCCTTTGTTTGAACAAATGATGCAAGCTGCGATGATCGGTGTAAATTTCATAGGACACCCCATAAAGATAATGCCTCCAGATCTTAAGAGCATGAACAATCGTGGCCAACCCCAAATCGTGCACAAGATAATTATTCTCATGGGGCTTCAGCTGACATGAAGCATATGCAATAACTCGCCATTCCTACGTCAATACACAACCCAAACCAACGCGTGAAGCGTCACAATCCACAATATACATCCCCGAGCTGGAAGGTAACACTAGAACTTGTGTTGTTGTGAAGTTGTCTTGAGCTTCTGGAAGCTCACCTCACAATCATCGGACCTATGGAACGGAGCCCCCTTCTGGGTCAATCTAGTCAGAGGTGCAGCAATAGATGAAAAGCCATCTACAAACCAGCGATAATAACTTGCTAACCCTAAGAAGATCCTAATCTCAGTCATCAAAGTGGGACGAGGCCAACTCTGAACTGTGTCAATATTCTTAGGATTCACCTTAATACCCTCACCTGATACAACATGCCCCAAGAATGCTACAAAATCTAGCCAAAACTCACACTTGGAGAACGTAACATATAGCTTTTGTTCCCGCAAGGTCTGAAGCACCACTCTCAAATGTTGCATGTGCTTCTCCATGCTACGCAAGTAGATTAAAATGTCATCAATGAAGACAATGACAAACTAACCAATATATGGCTTGAACACCCTGTTCATCAAATCCATAAATGGCGCTGGGGCATTAGTCAAGACGAAGGAAAACACTAGAAACTCATAATGCCATATCTAGCATGAAAAGCAGTTTTCGGAACATCCGAGTCCCGAATCTTCAACTGATAGTACCCTGATCTCTAGTCGATCTTAGATAATACCCTAGCACCCTACAACAGGTCAAACAAATCATCAATATGTGGCAACAGATACTTGTTCTTGATAGTGACCTTGTTCAACTGGCGGAAATCAATGCACATCCGTATAGTCTCATCTTTATTCACAAATAAAACTGGTGCACCCCAAGGAGATACATTGGGTCTGACAAACCCCTTTGCTAGCAACTCCTCAAGTCATTCCTTTAATTCTTTCAACTCTTTCGGAGCTATACGGTACGGTGGGATAGATATAGGCTGGGTACGTGGAGCCATGTCAATACAGAAATCGATATCACGATCTGGTGGCATGCCTGGAAGATCAGAAGGAAACACATTGAAGAACTCCCAGACTACTGGCACCGAATCAATCGCTGGAGTCTCTATGGTAGTATCCCGAACATAAGCTAGATAAGCCAAACAACCATTCTCGACCATATGCTAAGCCTTCAAAAAAGAGATAACCCGGCTAGATGCACTGACAGACGAACCCTTCCACTCCAATCAAGGAAACTCTAACATCGCCAATGTAACAGTCTTGGCATGGAAATCAAGGTTGGAGTGATATGGGGATAGCCAGTCCATGCCCAGGATGATCTCAAAGTCGGTCATATCAAGCAACAGAAGATCTGCTCTAGTCTCGTATGCACAGAATGTGACCACACAGGACCGATAGATCCAATCCACGACAACAGAATTGCCCATAGGAGTGGACACATAAATAGGAGTGCCCAAGGACTCACGATGAATATCTAGGAAATGAGCAAATAGAGATGAAACATATAAATAGGTAGACCCTGGATCAAATAATACCGAAGCATCCCTACCGCAGAAAAAACATAATGCATGTGATCACGGTATATGAGGCCACTGCATCTGGTCTGGTCGAAAAAGCGTAGAACCTAGCTGGGGCGCCGACTGGCTGGCCCCCACCTGTATGGGCTGCAGCTGGATATCCTCTACCTGCTTGGCCTCCACCTCTAGGACGGCCCCTACCCGTCTATCCTTCGCCTCTGGGCGGCTGGACAACTGGTGTTGTAATTATGGGTTGCTGGCCCTGCTGCACTGCCTTGCCCTGAAGCCTGGGGCAGAATCTCCGCACATGACTGAAATACCTACACTCGAAACAACCTCTCAGTACAGTGATCTGCTGCCCTGAAATCTGACCCTGATGGTCTGAATACCCACTGGAAGAACCTTGAATGGCCGTTGGGCGGTATGCACTCTCCAGCATGGCGCTAAAGTAGGCGCTGGGAGAACCCTGATGGCCTGAGTACCCACTGGAAGAACCCTGAATATCTCGTGGGCAGTAAGAACTATCCAGCATGGCACTAGAATAAGGTCTCACCAAAGCACCTCGAGGAGGTGGTGGTGTTGGATATGTGGGCCTGCTAGGCTGACCCCTCCCAAACTGGCCTCGACCCCCTGCCGGGGCACCTCTAAACTCCCTAGAATAACGGACCCTCTTGTCCCTCTACATTTACTCTCTACCTCTTTGACAGTAACCCTCAATCCTCCGAGCTATCAACACTACTAGCTGATAAGAAGTCCTCATCTTAACATCCCGGGCCATAGTAGCCTGAATACTTGAGTGCAACCCCGAAACAAACCTCCGCACTCGCTCCGCCTGAATAGGAAGTATCATAAGTGCATGGCGAGACAACTCAGATAATCTTGCCTCATAATCGGTCACATCTGACCCTGCTGGAGCTGCTCAAACTGAAACCTCAACTCTTCCCTCTGAGAGGGTGGAATATACATGTCCAAGAATAGGCGAGTAAACTGGTACCAAGTCATAGGAGGAGAACTTGTCGGCCTGCCAAGAAGATAAGACTGCCACCACCTACGGGCCTTGCCCTCCAGCTGGAAAGTAGTGAAATCCACCCCATGGGATTCTAATATACTCATGTTGTGTTGTCTGTCCCTGCACCTATCAATGAAGTCCTGGGGATCCTCATGTCGCTCAACCCCGAAGACATGAGGATGAAGCCTGGTCCATCTATCCAATAGCTTCTGCGGCTCGCTGGTCACAACTGGTCTAGGCTCAGGTACAGCTGCTGCAACTGGCTGGGCTCCGCCCATGGGTAGTGTGCCCGGGGTTTGATATTCGGTAGCTGCATGTCCTGGAGCCGGAGCAGTAGGGGTCTGTGCTCCCCCTTCCGCTTGAGATGTGGCTGGGTCTACTGGAAATAAACTAGCCTGGGTCGTAGAATCCATAAATCGTAGCATACAACCCATGACCTCCTGAAAGCCCGGTGCTGACATGAAATCAACCAGGGCTGGCTCTTCTGCGGGCACCTTGCCCTGCTCCTCAATAATGGGATCATCCATTGGACCCGTTGGTGGTGCAACTGGGGCAACTCTGGGATGCCCTCGTCCTATACCTCGGGCAGGTGCCCTCCCCTGACCTCTGCCTCTAGCAATAGGGGGAGCAGCCCCTCCGGGGTTTGGAACGTCCGTCGTGATCGGTCTCACCATCTGTGAGAGTTTAAGAGAAGAAACTTAGTACACCATTAACTGCACGATAGGAGATGCATGAAGAGTAGTTTCTAACACCATATAGCCTCTCGAAGATAAGTACGGACGTCTCTGCACCGATCCTCAAGAATCTATTAGGCTTGCCCATAACTTGTGAGACCTACATGAACATAGTGCTATGATACCATGTTGTCACGACCCAATTTCATGATAGGCCGTGATGGCGCCTAACGCCGCCGCTAGGCAATCCAACTATGAACTAGTCACGTGATTTCCTCTTTTTAACAAATTCTTTTCCAAGTAATTAAACTTTCTTTAAATTAAAAATGATTTGAAAAAAATAGCATATCAAAAATAAATAACACGAAAGCAACTGTGTGCAATCATAATCATAGAATAAAACCGAAACCGCAAGTCTACTAGTGTGTGCCAAGACCTGGTGTCACAAATATATGAGCATCTAGTAGAATATAAAAAAGAATACTAGTCTACTATTTGAAGTGAATTAGATAGAAAAATACAATCAAAATAAAGATTCTGGCTACTGCAGGACAGCTCAGAAGGCAGCTCACCGTGAAGCCTCAAAATGATAATCAAGTGTGCGCACCGGACCGATATCCAGATGCACCTACCTCAGATCCTGCACATTTAAGTACAGAAGTGTAGCACGAGTACGTAAACACCATGTACCCAGTAAGTATCCAGTCTAACCTCAAAGAAGTAGTGACGAGGGGTCGACTTTGACACTTATTATGGGATAACAATAATTTGTCAAAATTTTAATTAAGCATGGACTACATGAAGAATACCGAAAACCCCAATAACAGGAAACAATAAATAATCCCTTCACCAATATTAAGTTCCAAATTTATTTTTCATCATTTAACAATTTATATCTCAAGCCAAAGAAGCAATATCGATTATAATTGGTTCCAAAGCTTTATCATGCCCAAATCATGCCGAGATCGTACGGTCCGATCCAACATAATATTTAAACTGTGCACTGTCGAGGGTCGAACAACACGAACCATAGATGCATCTATCTGGTACCGAGGTATTCGGCCCGCTCCACAAAAGAGAAAATACATTTACAACAACCAATTCAAGATTTATTAAGGGGCAATTCTTCTAGGGAATACCAAATTCTCATTAACGGTCAAGAAAATAGAGTTTAACCTTTTACAATTCCTTTATCAAGTTTTAATATGATTTTAGCAATTAAATTAACAAGTAGGGTACAACATTGTAAGTATAGCATGGTGTGGGTCCTAGACTACCCGGACAATAGCATAATTAGTAGCAACATATGGACTCTCGCCACCACGTGCGTACGTAGCCCCCACAAATAGAAGCACATTTTAATTCAATTCGTCCATGGAGTTAATTCCCTCTTACAAGATTAGAAAAGCGACTTACCTTGTCTCAAGCCTACTTCTGATCCAAGATTTGTGCTAAAACCCTCAATTTAGTGCCAAAATGACTCGAAACTAGTCAAATGTTATATAAAATAGTTAATATAGGCTCATGAGTTCACATTCTAACTATTAAAGCGATTACCCAACCCCAATTGAAGAATTCCCAAAATTCACAAATACGGAAATGTTTGAAGAAAATTGTTACCCATAACCNCCCGGTGCTGACATGAAATCAACCAGGGCTGGCTCTTCTGCGGGCACCTTGCCCTGCTCCTCAATAATGGGATCATCCATTGGACCCGTTGGTGGTGCAACTGGGGCAACTCTGGGATGCCCTCGTCCTATACCTCGGGCAGGTGCCCTCCCCTGACCTCTGCCTCTAGCAATAGGGGGAGCAGCCCCTCCGGGGTTTGGAACGTCCGTCGTGATCGGTCTCACCATCTGTGAGAGTTTAAGAGAAGAAACTTAGTACACCATTAACTGCACGATAGGAGATGCATGAAGAGTAGTTTCTAACACCATATAGCCTCTCGAAGATAAGTACGGACGTCTCTGCACCGATCCTCAAGAATCTATTAGGCTTGCCCATAACTTGTGAGACCTACATGAACATAGTGCTATGATACCATGTTGTCACGACCCAATTTCATGATAGGCCGTGATGGCGCCTAACGCCGCCGCTAGGCAATCCAACTATGAACTAGTCACGTGATTTCCTCTTTTTAACAAATTCTTTTCCAAGTAATTAAACTTTCTTTAAATTAAAAATGATTTGAAAAAAATAGCATATCAAAAATAAATAACACGAAAGCAACTGTGTGCAATCATAATCATAGAATAAAACCGAAACCGCAAGTCTACTAGTGTGTGCCAAGACCTGGTGTCACAAATATATGAGCATCTAGTAGAATATAAAAAAGAATACTAGTCTACTATTTGAAGTGAATTAGATAGAAAAATACAATCAAAATAAAGATTCTGGCTACTGCAGGACAGCTCAGAAGGCAGCTCACCGTGAAGCCTCAAAATGATAATCAAGTGTGCGCACCGGACCGATATCCAGATGCACCTACCTCAGATCCTGCACATTTAAGTACAGAAGTGTAGCACGAGTACGTAAACACCATGTACCCAGTAAGTATCCAGTCTAACCTCAAAGAAGTAGTGACGAGGGGTCGACTTTGACACTTATTATGGGATAACAATAATTTGTCAAAATTTTAATTAAGCATGGACTACATGAAGAATACCGAAAACCCCAATAACAGGAAACAATAAATAATCCCTTCACCAATATTAAGTTCCAAATTTATTTTTCATCATTTAACAATTTATATCTCAAGCCAAAGAAGCAGCATCAATTATAATTGGTTCCAAAGATTTATCATGCACAAATCATGTCGAGGTGGTACGGCCCGATCCAACATAATATTTAAACTGTGCACTGCTGAAGGTCGAATGGCACGAACCACAGATGCAATGATCTGCTACCGAGGGGTTCGACCTGCTCCACAAAAGAGAGAATACATTTACAACAACCAATTCAAGATGTATTTAGGGGTCAATTATTCAAGGGAATACCAAATCCTCATTAACGGTCAAGAAAATAGATTTTAACCTTTTACAATTCCTTTATCAAGTTTCAATATGATTTAAGCAATTAAATTAACAAGTAGGGTACAACATTGTAAGTATAGCATGGTATGGGTCCTAGACTACCCCGACAATAGCATAATTAGTAGCTACGTACGAACTCTCGTCACCTCATGCGTACGTAGCCCCCACAAATAGAAGCACATTTTAATTCATTTCGCCTATGTGGTTAATTTCCTCTTAAAAGGTTAGAACAGAGACTTACATTGTCTCAAACCTACTTCCGATCCAAGATTTGTGCTCAAACCCTCAATTTAGTGCCAAAATGACTAGAAACTAGTCAGATGTTATATTAAATAGTCAATATAGGCTCAAAAGTTCATATTCCAACCATTAAAGCAATTACCTAACCCTAATTAAAGAATTCCCAAAATTCACCCTGTCACGACCCAAAATCCATTAAAGGTCGTGATGGCGTCGGACACCACTGTCAGGCAAGCCAAAAATAAATACTCAATTTGATTCTCATTTTAATATTTTTAAAGTCATATTTTCCTTCAATTAAATAGTAAAAGATGGGATTCGCAGTGTAAATAATAATATTCTTAACAATTTCAATACAGAACAACCCATAATCACCCCAAAACCCGACGTCACAAGTGCATGAGCATCAACTAGGAATGTAAAATAAAAATTCAGCATCTGTCCGGAATACAAATTTGAATAGGAGAAATATAAATACTCTAAAGGAGACTCTGTCGGCAGTAGGTCGTAATATGGAATGCAGCTCACGTAAGTCCCCACATGCGTACGCGCCTCTGCTCTCACAAGGCCACTATTCACATATGTACCTACACAAAAATGTACAGCAAGTGTAGTATGAGTACGTAATCAATGTGCACCCAGTAAGTATCTAGCCTAACCCCGGAGGAGTAGTGACGAGGGATCGACATCGACGCTCACTAGTGGTCCAATAACATCAGGTAAAGTAAAGAGGTAAGTAAATATGAGGCGGAGTAAATAAATGAGATAAACAAGTATAAGTCACGTGGTACAAATCACCCTCTTTATGAGGAACTCCAGCTCTCCATTAGAAATTCCCTCCTTAACCGGAGCATATATATAGATATAGTGGATCTCATCAGATAGATTATCATAACTCAAGTCGGGAAAACTCACAGACACACTGGCTTCTTGCCAAATATTACGCACGATTCCGTGAGGATATGATATAGGAAATGCCAAGGCGTACGACCCGATCCAACATAAATAATAAACTGTGCACTGTCGAGGGTCGAACAACATGAACCATAGATGCATCGATTAAACTGCCGAGGCGAACGGCCCGCTCCCATGAGAGTGTGGTACATAAATCCTGCCGAGGCGAACAGCCCTATCCCATAAGAAGTGAAATACAAATTCTTGCCTAGGAGAACGACCCGATCCCATAAGAAGTGAAATAGAAATTCCTGCCGAGGCGAATTGCCCGATCCCATAAGAATAAGAGGCTTTGACGGATCCTTGACCCCACTCACGAATAAACGTGTGAGTTGTAATTTCTTTAACAAAACCCTTACAATGAAACATATATGTATATATGTATATATCACAGAAACATACCGTAAGAGGAGTAAAATTACTCGGTGTCTAATCGTGAAGTCTCCATAATAGCAAGTCTAGTCTCAAATAGATTATAAAGCATGGAAATTAATAAGTGAGAGACTACTCAAATAGTATAGCTATAGCATGATGTGAACCTAAGTCTACCCAGACAAACATGAATGTATCTACGTACGGGCTTTCATCACCTCGCGCGTACGTAGTTCCCACAACAAGTTGCACACATCAAACATATCACCTAGGGGTAATTTCCCCCTCACAGAGTTAGGCATGAGACTTACCTCGCTCCGAAGTTCCATAACCGGCTTCAAAGATCCTCTAACACCTCAAAGCGATGCCCACCGCTCCCAAACTAGTCAAACAATATGCGAACCAATAAACATACACTTTAATACTCATAACAAATTAATTTAGACAAATTCCCAACTCCGCTCGAAAAGCCGATAAAGCAACCCTCGGGCCCACGTGCCCGGATTCCAAAAATTTTCGAAGATAAATGTTACCCATAACATTACGAACTCAAATATATGATTTATTCTCAATTCTATGCCCAAATTCGTGGTTAAATCCAAAAATACAAATTTCTAGGTTTTATACCAAAACCCTAAATTTTTACTAATTTTCATGCTTAAATCTGTATATAAATCATGTATTTAACTCACAATGTGAAGAAAGCACTTACCCCATTATAGTTGATGAAGATGGCACTCCAAAAGTGCTCCAAAATCGACTCTCATGGACGAAATGAAGTGAAATTGAATCAAACCCTCGTTTTAAAGGAAGCACACTGCCCAGCCCGATATTCGCACATGCAGTCCAATAGCCGCTTCTGCGGCTCTGCACCTGTGGAAATTCCATCGCAAGGGCAGTTCAACATCGGCCCAACATTTCAGGCATCTGCAGCCCGGCAGCGCTTCTGCGCCTCCGCTTCTGCGGCTGTTCGTGCGCAGCTGCGGTCGCTCTTCTGCGGAACTTGACTGCATCTGTGGTCCCAGCCTTCCCCAACCAGAACCGCTTTTGCGACCCTCTTGGCTGCTTCTGCGGCTCCTCACTTGCGGCCAAAACCTCACATGTGCGGTTACACCAAATACCAGGTGCCTTAACATTTTCCTTAGTCCAAAAATCGATCCTTTAAGCATCTCAAACTCACCCGAGGTCCNAAGACTCTGTCGGCAGTAGGTCGTAATATGGAATGCAGCTCACGTAAGTCCCCACATGCGTACACGCCTCTGCTCTCACAAGGCCACTATTCACATATGTACCTACACAAAAAATGTGCAGCAAGTGTAGTATGAGTACGTAATCAATGTGCACCCAGTAAGTATCTAGCCTAACCCCGGAGGAGTAGTGACGAGGGATCGACATCGACACTCACTAGTGGTCCAATAACATCAGGTAAAGTAAAGAGGTAAGTAAATATGAGGCGGAGTAAATAAATGAGATAAACAAGTATTAGTCACGTGGTACAAATCACCCTCTTTATGAGGAACTCCAGCTCTCCATTAGAAATTCCCTCCTTAACTGGAGCATATATATAGATATAGTGGATCTCATCAGATAGATTATCATAACTCAAGTCGGGAAAACTCACAGACACACTGGCTTCTTGCCAAATATTACGCATGATTCCGTGAGGATATGATATAGGAAATGCCAAGGCGTACGACCCGATCCAACATAAATAATAAACTGTGCACTGTCGAGGGTCGAACAGCATGAACCATAGATGCATCGATTAAACTGCCGAGGCGAACGGCCCGCTCCCATGAGAGTGTGGTACATAAATCCTGCCGAGACGATCGGCCCGATCCCATAAGAGTGAAATACATAATCCGGCCGAGGCGAACGGCCCGATCCCATAAGAATAAGAAGCTTTGACGGGTCCTTGACCCCACTCACGAATAAACGTGTGAGTTGTAATTTCTTTAACAAAAATCTTTCAATGAAACATATATGTATATATCCCAGAAACATCACGTAAGAGGAGTAACATTATTCGGTGACTTATCATGAACTCGTGAAGTCTATGCAAAAGAAATTCTATTCTCAAGTAGTAATGTAAAACAGAAGAATTAAATAGGCGAGAGATTGCTCAAATAGTACAACTATAGCATGATGTGAACCTAAGTCTACCCGGACAAAAACATGAATCTAACTGCGTATGGACTCTAGTCACCTCGTACATACGTAGTCTCAGAAACAAGTTGCACACATTAAATACATCACTAGGAGTAGTTTTTCCCCTCACAGAGTTAGGCAGGAGACTTACCTCATCTCAAAGCTTACTTTCTGGTCCAAAATTGTGCTTTAAATACTCAACTCGGCGCCAAACGATCGAAGCTAGCCAAATAAGATGCAATCCAATCAAAATATACACTAATACTCATAATTAATCAATTTGTAACAATTTCCAACTCCGCTCGANGGCCCAACATTTCAGGCATCTGCAGCCCGGCAGCGCTTCTGCGCCTCCGCTTCTGCGGCTGTTCGTGCGCAGCTGCGGTCGCTCTTCTGCGGAACTTGACTGCATCTGTGGTCCCAGCCTTCCCCAACCAGAACCGCTTTTGCGACCCTCTTGGCTGCTTCTGCGGCTCCTCACTTGCGGCCAAAACCTCACATGTGCGGTTACACCAAATACCAGGTGCCTTAACATTTTCCTTAGTCCAAAAATCGATCCTTTAAGCATCTCAAACTCACCCGAGGTCCCCGGGACCCCATCCAATCACACCAACCCATCCCATAACATAACACGAACCTGCTCGAGGGCTCCAATCACATCAAATAACATCGAAATCATGAATCTCACCCCAATTCAAGCTTAATGAATTTTAGAACTTCAAACTTCTATATTCGATGTCGAAACCTATCAAATCACATCCGATTGACCTCAAATTTTGCACACAAGTCACATTCGACATTACAGACCTACTCCAACATCCGAAATTAGAATCTGACTCCGATATCAAAAAGTCCACTCCCGGTCAAACTTCTCAAAAACCTTCAAATTTCTAACTTTCGCCAAATGACCCCGAAATGACCCACGGACCTCCAAATCCACATTCGGGCACGCTCCCAATACCAGAATCACCATACGGAGCTATTCTCAGACTTGAAATCCCAAACAAACATCAATAACATTGAAATGTTCTTCAACCCAATCTATGAAATTCTTCCAAAATGCCAACCTTCCACGATAGGCGGTAAAACGCTCCCGGGTCATCCGACACCCGATTCGGACATACGCCCAAGTCCGAATCATCATACGAACCTGTTGGAACCTTCCAATCCCAATTCCGAGGTTGTTTACTCAATAATAAAACCTTAATCAATTCTTCCAACTTAAAGCTTCCGAAATTAGAATTTTCTTCCCAAACTAACTCTGAACTTCCCGAAACTCAATTCCGACCATACGTGCAAGTCATAATACCTGAAGTGAAACTACTCAAGGCCTCTAACCTCCGAACGACGCGTTAGAGCTCAAAATGACCGGTCGGGTCATTACATTCTCTCCCACTTAAACATACGTTCGTCCTTGAACGTGCTAAGAACTGCTCTGGAGTTGTCCGAAATCATTGTTTAACACCTCATGCACCTACCCGGGCTACCACAGCCCAGTTGAGCACATTAGCTTGAGAAAATCTGAAGATTCTCCCTTTTATTCAGCCAAGTTAGCCTTAGAGCCAATTCCAACATCTGAAATCCTCTACCAAGTCTATTCCCAGCATACGAACACTGTATCCATCACTACACGATGTACCAACACATGATTGTATACCCTTACTGGATTCTTACCATGCACCGCGTAACTCATTTGCCTAAGGCAATCTTTCCAAGGCACAACAACTAA
>AWOL01S0066840.1:0-15041 GCA_000715115.1 Nicotiana otophora
TCTTTAAAAATACTTTTGAATGTTTATTTCATTCTTATGCTATGCTTTACATGTAAGGATACTGGTATGAGTATGTATAGGATGTTCGATAAAAGATTTATTAGACTTGAAAAGTCACAAGAAGAAGTTTTAGAAAGAAACGATTTTTGGGAGTATCCTCTATTCTGAGAAGGGGTCATCGTCCAGGCCGAAGGTCCTGACTAAGGCGTTGACTTCCTGAAACTACTTGTGCCAAAGTAGGGAGCACACGAGCCGAGGGTCTCGTTGCTGATAATTTACTCATCCAGGCTAAGGTATGATACATGAGCGCTGAGAACCATGAAGCGAGTGGCACCTCGTGGATTGGACCTATTCGATCAGGTTGGGATCGAACTTGTGCCGATCACACGGTGACTAAGACAAAAATAAGTCAGGATAGTTGGAACTGCCGAACTATAAAGTAAAGTATTTTTTTTATAAGAAAGAAAAAGTAAGGAATTTCTTTTAGAATATTCATAAACTACTACTCCCTCCGTTCCAATTTATGTGAACCTGTTTGACTCGACATATAGTTTAAAAAAAATGAAGACTTTTAGAATTTGTGGTCCTAAACAAGTCAAAAGGGGGCCCAGAATATTTGTGTGGTTGTAAAAGCTTCTCATTAAGGGTACAATTGTAAGTTTAGGCTAATTTGTTATTAAATTTAGAAAGGGGTCATTCTTTTTTAAACGGACAAAAAAGGAAATAGGTTCACATAAACTGGAACAGAAGGAGTACTATGCAATTATTTTAGAATTGTTGTTAGAAGGTTTATGTTTTCCATGCATTCAGAATCTTTATTTGTAATGTATATTTTATTAAAGTTTCGTCCCCTATTGTCGAGACTCACTGAGTACAATGGATGGTACTGATGTTCTCTTTTGGGAACCTACGTTGTTCTGTGGTAAAATATAGGTTTTGCAGGCGAGCATACTACATGTTAGGACTTCCCTCTCTTCTAGTGCTATTGGTGAGCTCCGTATTTGTTCGTGGAGTATTTCTTTGAGTCATTTTTATTTAGTTATTTCTTTGTTTACTTGGAGAACTAGCCAGGCAATCTCATGTCCTGAGCGGTGTGTCAGTTTATCAGTAGAGGCTTCATAGACATAGTCGGTGGGTTAAGATTCAGATGTTTTTGATAATAACTTAGCAGTATGTCAGTAGTTACTACGAACAAAGTTTGGGAGTTGGTTATTTTAGATATTCAAATTAATTAAAAGTATTTGGTTAAAGTATTTCCTTGTTGCATATAAAGTTTGAGGTTATAATAGTTTTAATAAGTAGGAGGCTATAAGCATTTAGGTAAAGTCTCATTTTTTCATACTTTAGATCATGCAGTNTTTTAGATATTCAAATTAATTAAAAGTATTTGGTTAAAGTATTTCCTTGTTGCATATAAAGTTTGAGGTTATAATAGTTTTAATAAGTAGGAGGCTATAATCATTTAGGTAAAGTCTCATTTTTTCATTCTTTAGATCATGCAGTAGAGCCTACCTCTAAGAAATTATCTAATGTATTCGTTTCTCCAAAACTCACAGAAATGGCTCGTACTCGCAACTCTGACACTGACACTCAGGATGCTACTAAAGAAACTATTGCCACTATTGTGGCTCAAGGTAGAACTAAGAAGTATTCAATTGAGAAAAGAAAGGGTCAGATGTTTAATGTTGTCAACAGTGCTATGGAGATGTTTAAAGCCTTCATGGACAACCAGAACGAGAGAAGGGATGAGATTCCACCTCAATCAAATAGACAGAACAATTCTGAGTCCTCAAGAGTGAATGAATTTTTAAAGCTAAGTCCTCCATTGTTCTGTTGTACTATAGTTGATAAAGATCCAATGTTGTGGCTGGAGGGTGTCACGAAAGCCCTTCGAGCGATGTAGGCATTTGATGATGAAGCTGTGGAGCTGGCTGCCTATCAGCTTAGAGATGTGGCTGGTGCTTGGTTTGAGATGTGGGAAAAGGAAAGAGATAAAGATGATGTTGCTCCTACTTGGGAAGAATTGGAAGAGGCCTTCATGGATAATTTTATACCAGAAGAGGATAAGGAACTAAGGCTACAGAATCCGAGCAGCTCAAACAAGGGAATAAAAGTGTACAAGAGTACAACATGGATTTCATAAGTTTGGCTAAGCATGCTCCTCACATGGTTAAGACAGAAAAAACAAGGATTTGCAGGTTTGTTGGCAGTTTGGCTTACCACATTAAGGCTACGACATCAGCTGCAGCGGTAGGAATGACAACTTTCTCCTTTGTTGTGGGATTCGCCAAACACTTAGAAAAGACAGATAACAAAGGAGAGAAGAAAAAGAGCAGAACAAGAAAGCCCGGACAGCAGGTGGGTTTAATGGTACATCCAGCGGAGGTGGAAGGGGTTCCTCCAATAAAGAGTCATTAGCACCAGCTCAGTCCAGTCATCAGTCAGGTGGTGGGTCTTCCTTCAGACGTACTCAGAGTTATGAAAACCAGTCTCGCCAGAATCAGAATTTTAGGACATCATCCTCATATAGCCAGAATCATGCTGAGCAACATTCACAACAACAAGGTATTTGTGGTACATGTAAGCGACAACATTCAGGTCAGTGCAAGCTCGAGTTTCAGGGTTGCTATCATTGCGGAGACAGTGGTCATATAAAGGCAAACTGCCCAAAGTTGCGATGTAATTTCAGTGGGGGATCAACTCTTCCTTCTAGTTCTGCAGCTACTATAGTTGCACCACCTTAGGCTCGTGGTTTTCATAATTAGGTCGGGCATGGAGCAGGCAGAGGTGTAGATCGCGTTACTCAGGGAGGGGGACAACCCCATTTGTTGTCTATACTTTATCGTCAAAGTGTAGAGGCATCTGCAGAAGTTATTACATGTATACTTCTAGTTCGCTCACATAATGCTTATGCCAAAATTGATCCAGGTTCAACGTTTTCGTACATGACTCCATACTTTGCTATTAATCTCGGGCTAGAACCTGAACAACTTAGTGAGCCATTCCTAGTATCTACTCCAGTTGGCGAGTCAGGAAGCCACATGAGTCTATAGAGGTTGTATAGTTTAAGTCCAAGGTCGCAGCACTGAGGCCAATCTCATAGAGTTAGAAATGGTGGATTTTGATGTGATAATGGGTATAGATTGGTTGTCGTCCTGCTATGCCATGGTAGATTGTCGTGCTAAGATAGTCAGGTTCCAATTTCAAAATGAAGAAGTCTTAAGAGTGGAAGGGTAGTTCAGCATCGCTTGTAGGTAAGTTTATTTCTTACCTTAAGGCACAACGAATACTCGGCAAAGGGTGTCTTGCCTATTTGGCTCACATCATTAATGCAGAATCAGAACCACTAGATCTTCAGTCTATGCCAGTTGTTAGATAATTTCCAGACGTTTTCCTAGATGACCTTCTCAAACTTCCTCCTGAAAGAATCATAGACTTTGGCATCGATCTCATGCCAGGCACTCAGCCCATATCTATACCTCCTTATAGGATGGATCCAACAGAACTTAATGAGTTAAGAGAACAATTGAAAAACCTTCTAGACAAGGGCTTCATCAGGCTAAGTGTTTCACAGTGGGGTGCCCTGGTCATGTTTGTCAAAAAGAAAGATGGGTCTCTCAGAATGTGCATCGACTATCGGCAGTTGGATAAAGTTACCATTAAGAACAAGTACCCACTGCCAAGAATTGATGATTTATTTGATCAACTTCATGGTGCAAAGTACTTTGCAAAGATAGACTTGAGGTTGAGGTACCATCAGTTGAGAATCAGAGAAGAGGATATATTTAAAACAACCTTCAGAACTCGCTACGGGCACTATGAATTTCTAGTAATGTCCTTCGGGTTGACAAATTCTCCAGCTGCATTCATGGACCTCATGAACAGAGTTTTCAAGACATTCCTTGATACCTTTATTATCGTGTTTATAGACGATATTTTGGTATACACTAAGAGCAAGAATGATCATGCAGAACATCTCAGGATAGCCTTGCAGACCTTGAAGGAGAATGAGAATTATGCCAAGTTTTCAAAATGTGAGTTCTGGTTGCAGTCAATGGCATTCTTAGGCCACGTGGTATCTAGTGAAGGCATAAAAGTAGACCCTCAGAAGATAGAAGCAGTCAAGAACTGGCCAAGGCGGACAACGCCAACCAAAATCGGGAGTTTCTTAGGATTAGCTGGCTACTATAGAAGGTTTGTAGAGGGATTCTCCTCACTTGCAGCTGCATTAACTAAGTTGACCCATAAAGTAGTTAATTTCCAGTGGTCAGACACTTGTGAGCAGAGTTTTCAAGAGTTAAAGAAGAGGTTGACCATTGCACCTGTGTTAACCCTGCCGACAGGTTCGGGTGGGTTCACAGTGTATTGTGATGCCTACAGAGTTGGTCTTGGGTATGTTCTTATGCAAGATGGAAAAGTTATTGCTTATGCTTCCAGGAAGTTAAAGAATCATGAGAATAACTACCCCACACACGACTTGGAGCTTGCAGCAATGGTGTTTGCATTAAAGATATGGCGACACTCCCTATATGGAGAACATTGTGAAGTATTTACAGATCACAAAAGCCTCCAGTACATTTTCAAGCAGAAAGAGTTAAATTTGAGACAGAGAAGGTGGCTCGAGCTATTGAAGGATTATGACATCAATATCCTTTATCACCCGGGCAAAGCTAATGTGGTAGCAGATGCACTTAGTAGGAAGTCAATGGGTGTCCTAGCCCATCTTACAGTACAAAGGAGAAGTTTGGGTCAAGAAATTTGAAAACTAGCAAATGATGGAATTATATTGGATGAGACCGAAGAAGGAGGTATAAATGTGTATGCCTTAGCGCAATCCTCTCTTGTTGCGCATGTTAAGGCTAAGCAAGACAAAGATCCGTACTTAGTGAAGTTAAAAGAAGGAGTCAGAAACAAAGAAATCACTACTTTCACTCTAGGAAGTGATGGAGTTTTGATGTTGAATGATCCAGGTGCTACTAAACTATATCTGGGCTTGAAAGAGTTGTATTGGTGGAAAGGCATGAAGAAGCAAGTAGCAGAGCATGTGGCCAAATGTTTGAATTGGCATCAACTCAAATCCGAGCATCAGAGGCCTGGTGGCCTAGCTCAATGTATAGAGACACCACAGTGGAAATGGGAGATGATTAATATGGATTTCGTAGTAGGTTTTCCTCGCCCATATCATAAGCATGATTCAATTTGTGTTATTGTAGACCGACTGACAAAGTTCGCGCATTACCTACCAGTAAAGACGACATATTCCGCAGAGCAGTATGCGCAGTTGTACATCAAAGAAATAGTCTGATTGCACGGTACACTAGTTTCAATCATATCTTACAGAGGCCCTCAGTTCACGACACATTTTTGGTAGGCATTTCAGAAAAGATTAGGTACCAAGGTCAATTTAAGCACCGCTTTCCATCCACAGACCGATGGCCAGGCAGAAAGGACCATTCAAACTCTAGAAGATATGCTGCGAGCATGTGTTATAGATTTTGGAGGTAATTGGGATGATCACTTGCCACTTATAGAATTTTCTTACAATAATAGTTATCAGGCCAGCATTGGTATGGCTACTTATGAAGCGTTGTATGGGCAAAGATATAGGTATCCAGTGGGTTGGTTTGAACCAGCAGAGGTGGCGTTACTCGGTCCAGAGTTTTTTTGTGAGGCCTTAGAGAAAGTTCAGCTAATCAGAGAAAGACTGAAAGCGGCTCAGAGTTATCAGAAGTCATATTCTGATAATAGACATCGTGACCTAGAGTTCATGGTTGGTGACAAGGTGTTTTTGAAAGTTTCACCAATGAAAGGAGTTATGAGGTTTGGTAAGAAATGGATACTTAGTCCTAGATTTATCGGACCTTATGAGATTATAGAAAATAAAGGGAAAATGGCTTATGAACTAGCGTTGCCCATTGAATTGTCCTTTGTTCATTCTTTCTTTCATGTGTCTATGCTTAGATAATACATTCATGATGTGTCATATATAATACCTGTCGGCACCATAGAAATTAAAGAAAGCTTGACTTATGAAGAGATACATATAGAAATTTTCGATACGCAAGTAAGAAAGTTTAGAACAAAAGATATAACATCGGTAAAAGTTTTGTGGAGTAATCATGATTCAAAAGAGGCTAAGTGGGAGGTTGAGGAAGATATAATGAAGAAGTATCCTTATTTATTTGAGGAACAAGGTATGTGAACCTAGGTTTGGATTGGCATTTATATTTCATTTATTAAGTACAAGTTAGCATGTGTTTATGTCCTTGCTAGATTACACTTTGTTGTTGAATTTAGTTTCTATCAGAGTATATTTAGTTATTAAGCAATCCAGTACCATGCCAGAGTACACTTAATTTATTAAAGCGATTTACTTTTGTTGGAGTGTTGTGCTTTAGATTACGGTTGGTTATTGTGGTACCTCCTTGCCAGAGTGTGAGTAATTAGTTTATGAGCTGTGTATGGTGCCTATGAATGGCCTATTATGGTATATGCAGTTGTTGTTGGTGTAGTTATGGTATTGGTGACTGGGATATTTTTTTGGATAGTCCAATTCATATAGGAGACTCTGCCGAAGGTTTTGAAAATTTAGGGAGTTAGCCAAAACTTTAAGGCCTTTGGGAAGTGAGTAGTGCTAAGAAAACTTAGGAAGTTCAAGGAATTAAGGAATAATTGTTAGCTTAAGAATAAGGCCCTAGCAACATTCGATGACGAATGTTTTTAAGGAGTGAAGATTGTAACACTTCTCAAATCTATAAAAGTTTCAAGACACGCTAAATATAGAATTTAATTTTTTTTGCCTTGAGTGCATAAACAATTTACTTATATTACGGATTTAAACCTTTATGATTGACTTTTAAGTGACTTCTCTATTTATAAATATTGTGATATACAAGCAAGGGAATATTATTAATTTTAATATTACTAATTATTAAAAATGAGTATCATTAATTATTGGTTAAGTTAAAAAAAAGAGGGGCAAGCCTAAAGCCCATAAAGTGGGAAGGCAAAAGGCTTAAAGCCTTGAACAAAACAGAATTAAAAAGGGATCTTTACACAAATAGCCGGCCATATTTATTGTTTATTTTTCTAGCCATATACATGAATTATACATTGAATATACATAATTATACACATATAATATATAAATTATACATGTATTATACATCTACCGGCTATTTTTAGTTTAAACAATTGGATGGATGGCTATTTGGGTTTTCTTCAATTAAAAAGCATGAAGGCTGAAAAGCCTTGTACGAACTAAACAGAAGGCTGGAACTTCTTTTCATTCACGCCGGCCTTATATGAAAAAGAGAAACAGAACGCTTCGAAATAGAGCAGAGGCAGCCTTGCTGCTCAATACTCACGCATGCCACGAGAAGTTCTACGTTTCTTTACAAATCACTAATTCTTGAACTCAGGTATATAAATTCCCTATTGTTAATTATCCTACAGTAGTAGTAGGTAAGAATTGAATAGTTAATTCCCATCTTTCTCTGTATCAATAGTAAAATCCATGTTTAAGTGTGAAACTTTAAAATTGATTAAAATGCACTGGTTGTTGTAGAATCGATTGTTTGACGGGTATAAATTGGACTGGGGTCTACGTATTGGCTCGAGAAGTTTTGAGGTGAGTTGATATAACCCTTTACTAAAGTGGTTTAACTCACAAAAGCACGCATACAAAATGTTCGATGAATTATCTAAAATAGTTAATATGTGCTTAATCGGAGCGAGTGAGTACTTGTTTAATTAGAATTATTCTAGCTCAAGTTTAGATGATTTATTATGATATATGTGCATAAATCTTCAGATTATTGTGTTATTCTTATATGCCAATTTCATGTTGAAAATTCACGAAGAAGCAAGAATCTTTAGAAATACTTTTGAATGTTTATTTCATTCTTATGCCATGCTTTACATGTAAGGATACCGGTATGAGTATGTATAGGATGTTCGATAAAAGATTTATTAGACTTGAAAAGTCACAAAAAGAAGTTTTAGAAAGAAAAGATTTTTGGGAGTATCCTCTATTCTGAGAAGGGGTCATCGTCCAGGCCAAGGGTCCTGACCAAGGCGTTGACTTGTGAAACTACTTGTGCCAAAGTAGGGAGCACACGAGCCGAGGGTCTCATTGCTGAGAATTTACTTAGCTAGGCTAAGGTATGATACATGAGCGCTGAGAACCATGAAGCGAGTGGCACCTCGTGGATTGGGCCTATTCGATAAGGTTGGGGTCGAACCTGTGCTGATCACACGGTGACTAAGAAAGAAATAAGTCAGAATAGTTGAAACTTCCGAAGTATAAAGTGAAGTATTTTTTTTATAAGAAAGAAAAAGAAAGAAATTTCTTTTAGAATATGATAAACTGCTAGTATGCCATTATTTTAGAATTGTTCTTAGAAGCTTTATGTTTTCCATGCATTCAGAATCTTTATTTGTAATGTATATTTTATTAAAGTTTCGTCCCCTGTCGTCGAGACTCACTGAGTACAATGGATGGTACTGACGTTTTCTTTTGGGAATCTACGTTGGTCTGCGGTAAAACGTAGGAACCGGTTTTGCAGGCGAGCAGACTACAGGTTAGGACTTCCCTCTCTTCCAGTGCTATTGGTGAGCTCCGCTTTTGTTCATGGAGTATCCCTTTGAGTCATCTTTATTTAGTTATTTATTTGTTTACTTGGAGAACTATCCAGGCAATCTCATATCCTGAGCAGTACGTCAGTTTATCAGTTGAGGCTTCATAGACACAGTCGGTCGGTTAAGATTCAGATATTTTTGATAATAACTTTGCAGTATTTTAGTAGTTACTACAAATAAAGTTTGGGAGTTGGTTATTTTAGATATTCAAATTAATTAAAAGTATTTGGTTAAAGTATTGCCTTGTTGCATATAAAGTTTGAGGTTATAGTAGTTTTAATAGGTGTTTAACCAAAAAACTAGATTCTCAGTCAAAGCCTATTTTTAGAAGTACTCGAGTTACTGATAATCAAGAAATTTAATATTCTCTCAGAAATAAGAAAGGAAATTAGAATAAGAAATGACAAAGTGATCAATAGGAAGTACAAGAAAGTAGTTATATTCCAATAATAATCAGAGCGTGTCTTTACAAGTGAAATTCCCTTCCCTTATATAGGAATTTATAAATATAACATTTCTTCCCTTTTATGATCGAATCATTATGAGCAGTAATGACATTAATGAAATGTTATAATTGGCAACCGTAACTGTTCATGAAGATTATGTGACGGTTCTGATTCTTCTTCCACATTAATTATAGGTTCATGAATCTTCCCTCTTTACTGTCTTGATTCATCCTTCCTGTGTCTCTTTACTGAGTAATTTAGTCTTGAGCAACCGTACCCTTTCGACTTGTGAGTGATTGCTCGTACCTGTTGTAAATCGTGAATCTTTTAATGCAACACTCAAGTTGTTATCTTCTTAGTGATCCACGTATCTTGCCCTGTCATCCTCATATAATTTCACGTGTAATATTTATTTTTTACTAATACAGATAGTCCCCCCACTTGCCAAATATTCAACAATTGAATATTTGGGAAGTGGTACACATTTATGGCGGGAAAGTTTTGCCACCATTTCCCATGTATCATTGTGTCTTTTTCAGTACCAATGCGTCGTATGTCACTTCCATTTAATGCATGTGACACATGGCATTTATCGATTGGGTCTGCGACTCTTCAGCGATTTTTAGGGCTTTCTTGCGGCCGCGTCAGTTACGAAGTAACTGTTTCATTATGACGTTTCCATCATGACTCCCTTTACATGACAGTTGCTTCTTCTTATAAATACCTCTTGTGCCTTTGCTTTCACGAAAACCTTCAATCTACAGTATTCTTCTTCCATAATCATTCTTATACATCAGCACATATTATTTTACAGTACAACCATGTCTTTATCGAACCCTGATCTTCGTAGAGTAGTAATTGTAGATGAACTTCCCCCTTCAACTACTCCTGTTAGGAGTAGAAGAGGCGGTAGGTTGCGTAGCTTAGGATCTTTATCTGTTCATGGTTCTACTTCTCAACCCAACATTGTTACCCTTTTTTCTTCTAGAACTAGGGCTTCTTCAACTCATAGATCTTCTGCCAGAAATAGGGATTCGAGTGAATCTATTCGAGAACCAACTGTTGATGAAATTATTCCTGCAAAATTTTCTTTCTCCACTGATTGTGAATCAACTAGAAATCAAGTTACTTCTATGACTTCCCATGGTCGTGCTGATGTTTATCCTTCCCATATTACTGAGGGTTTGATTTCTCTTGTGCGAAGAGAATGCCATTGGAAATTTGATTTTCCAATTCTAGTTCCTGGTCCAAACCAAAGGATTACTTTGCTCCAAGCTGGTTACTCTTTCATTTACACATATCCTTTTACGTTAGGTTTTAGACCACCTATTGACCCAGCCATCATAGAATTTTGCAGTTTCTTTAACGTTTGCTTAGGACAGATTGGTCCTATTGTATGGAGAGCTGTTGCATGTTTAAGATACCTGTATAATTCGGCCCCTTTACCCTTCACCTTTCAACACTTGCATTATCTTTATTCCCCTAAGTTGTTTTGTTCAGGGGTGTTTACTATCGTGGCTAGGAGTAAAAGGCTTTTGGTTAGCCCTGAAGATGATAAAGATCGTGGCTGGTATGCCCGTTTTATTGCTGCTCCCACAAATGATTTAGTGGGTGAAGAGAACATGCCTTTTCGAGAAAAATGGAACTTTGGACGTAAGTTTTTTTTAGATATCTTTCTTCTCTTTTATGAAGGAAGAAGAAACTTACGATCCCGTGGCTACTTTTTTTTGTTTTTGTTTTTTAGCAACCATGGAAGTTGTTGAAGAAATACCAGACTTCTGTGCTTGGGTAGAAAAATTATTGTCGGTTGCTCCTATGGAAGGAAGGTCTTAGAAATACCTTTCTCATAGGTTTGGTTGGAAAGTTAAAATTTATGGTATGCTTCCCTTTAACTTTCTACCTTTCTTTCATATTTATTTGGAGATTTACTAATTTCTTCTTCTGCTAGGTTTTCCAATTCAAGGTGTTAGTGCCGCGTCTATTGCTTCATCAAGACTTTCTTTGTCCATGGCTCAAGAGATGATTTTGAGTTCTTCATCAAAGAGAAAAGCAGAGAGAGCTCATGGTTCTGAGGGTGAAGAGGAACGAGAGGAGGGCTCTTTAGTGCGTAATCCTCGGGCTAGGAGACATGTTGTTTCGGATGATGAAGCCACTCCTCCTCCAAATTCAGTTCCCGTGAATGAGCCTGAAGGTGGCACTTTGGTGAGCTTTGATGAAGAGATGATTGCTGCACCTTGTGACTCTACAAAATAGTTGTTTTCCCATGGTTGATAGTGAAGACTTTGGCTTAGTTTCTGATGAAGCACCCCTTGCCTCCTTTCCAGTATCTGCTCTGATTGGTTGTCAGTTTCCCGCGCATGTTGTTGTTTTCACTGCTCCTTCCGTGGCTATTTTTACTTCCTTAACTGTTCCTATTGCTACCACTTCTCATGTTGAAGTTGGTTCTTCCAGTAGCAGTAGGATGATAAAAAACAGTTACCATTAAAGTACCCGAGGATGGTAATAGTTTGAAAAAGTCTGGCCAAGCTGATGTATGGCTAAAATCGCTGATTGGCCCAATTGAGAAGTTTCCATTGGAAAACCACAGCTCTTTGACATGGATGAATGACATTGTCCATTCATCTTTGAAGGTATAAGCCTTAGCTGTTTTTTTTTTTTTACTTTCCTTGTGATTTCGTTATTTTTGTTTGATAATCACTTTTCCCCTTTCTTTTGTAGATCAACCTGATAGGCATAGAGCTGATGAAGAGAATTGTCCATACTGAGTAGTTAGTCAACGACTATCATACGAAAGCGGACAACTGGAAAGAACAATTTGAAGGCCTTTAGTTAGAAAAAGAAGTTTTATATGAGGAAAAGTGTGCTTTGGAATAGCAAGTGAAAATGATGGCAGCAGAATTGGCGGTTGAAAAAGCCTCTTCCAGTCAAGTGGGCAAGGATAAAGACCTCCTTGAGTCTTCATTTGTCGAGCAGCTTTCTAAAGCTACTGAGGAAATTAGGGGTCTGAAAGAACTGCTTAATCAGAAGGAAGTCTATGCCGGGGAGCTTGTTCAAACGCTCACTCAGGCTCAAGAAGACCTCCGTGCATCTTCTAACAAGGTCCAGTTCGTAGAGAGATCATTCGCCCCTTTACAAACTTCTTATGATGCTGCTTTGACTGAAAAAGAAGAGTTGTAGGCCGAAATTAAGCAATGGGAGAGGGATTACGAGGCCCTTGAGGATAAATCAACTCTTGATGTAAGCTGGGCTTTCTTGAACATGCGCCTCGAGACTTTGATGGAGGCTAACCAGGAAGGTTTTGACTTGACTACTGAGATTGCAAAAACTAAGAAAACCATTGAAAACACTCAGTAGAGTCAAAACTTTTCTTCTCCTGAGGGTGATGAACTTACTCCTGGTGAAGTTAATGTTCAATTCTCTTCTGCTGCTGATGATGATGCCATCTTGACTTCTCCCGCTGCTGATAGTACTACTTTAGAATCTACCCCATAGTGAACTTATGTTTGGTTTGTTTTTATTTGTGGAATGGTTGGCAAGTTTTACCTCTGATCCGTTCTGGGGTTCAATATCAAATACTTTGGTTTAAACTAAGTTTACACTTAGGTTTAACCGGGTTTATATAATATTTCATTTTGAGTTTCTGTTCTACTTTTTTATTATGCATTTAAAAATGCTTCAATACTCCGTGACTTTTTGAACAGGCACGAATCATAAAAGAGGGCCCTTTTATAAACGACACTTAATGAAGAAGATGTCTCAACTTCATAGTGGTGTAAACATACGAAAGAAGAAATAGGAACACACACGTTTCTTTGAATAACTTTGAGGAAGTTTTGTATCATTCGAACTTTCAAATTGTATAACACTTTACATGTATTCAAGTATCATCTATAACTCTTTCGTAACTATTTTTTTATAACAGTTTTTACAAAATTCAAGGGTATATCTTGCAACCCATGACTAAATATTTCCTTTAACCTAAACATTCATAAGATTTTGAAATTTACATCCACGAGTGTACTCTTCATAGGTTTCTGAATCAGGCTTGCGATTTTGGCTCTTAACTTTTCTCTTAACTTTCGATTTGTTGGGTAGACCATAGGCTTGACTTGAATTCTGACTTTTCCAGTCTTCTTTACCTTCCTTGTATATATATATAGTCCCCCAAGTGTTTGAGTTTTGAAGTATGAAATCTCGAGCACTTGATTATTCCTTCCATATGGTCCATTTCCTGAAAAGGAAAAACATACGGGACTCAGAGGTATATATAATTTAGATGATGACTGCTTAACCCTTTATTTTTGCATCAGAAAGGTTGCAACCCTAGACCGAGAATAATATTGCTTCCGCATGTCCTTGATGTCTAATATCATTATTTGGTGTGGGCTAGCTTTTTGCCTATCATCTAAAATTATTAGTATAATTTTAACTGTACAAAACAAAAATTGTAATTGAATGATACCTGACCGTGGATATTATTTTTGCTCAGAAATAGTATTTCTTTAAATGAACAGCATTCCAACTCGAGGGTAAAACCTTGCCATCCATGGTTTCTAACTCATAGGCACCTTTTCCAGCAATACCTCGAACTTTATAGGGTCCTTCCCAATTTGGATTTTCCTGCTCCGTTTTAAGAACGAAGTCCCCAATTTTGAAATACCTGAGGTGAGCCTTTCTGTTGTAGTATCGTTCTATGATTTGCTTTTGTGCTTCCATCCGTATTAAAGCTACTTCTCTTTTTTGTTCGAGTAAGTGCAAGTTTGTTCTTAATTCCTCATCATTCTACTCTTCCGTTGCCAATGTGAATCTCGTGCTTGTTTCTCCTATTTCAACCGGGATTAAAGCTTCTGAACCGTACACAAGAGAAAATGGAGCTTCTCCCGTGGTTGTTTTTGCTGTGGTTCTATAAGCCCATAACACTCCTGGTAATTCTTCAGGCCAATTCCCTTTTGATTTTTCTAGTTTCTTCTTCAAATTATTGATGATAATCTTATTCGTTGACTCAGATTGTTCATTTGCCACGGGATGGTAAGGTGAAGAGGTTATTCGTTTGATTTGCCAACTTTGAAAGAACTCCGTGATTTTTAAGCCTATAAATTGTGGGCCATTATCACATACGATTTCTTTTGGGACTCCAAACCGGCATATAATGTTTCGCCAAATGAAGTCTTTCACCTCCTTCTCTCTTACCTGTTTGAAAGCTCCTGCCTCTACCCATTTTGAAAAGTTATCTGTTAACACTAATAAGAACCGTACCTTTCCTTTAGCTTGTGGTAAAGGCCCTACTATATCCATTCCCTATTTCATAAATAGACATGAGGAAATAACTGTATGTAATAACTCTGCAGGTCGATGCATATTGTTGGCATATCATTGACACTTATCACATTTGGCTACAAACTTTTCCGCATCTTCTCCATTTTAGGCCAGTAGTATCCTGCCCTGATTAGTGTTTTAACTAAAGATTTTCCACCTGCGTGATTTCCGCAATGTCCTTCATGTACTTTCCTCATCACGTTCTCTGTTTTATTGGGTCCAAGGCACCTTGCTAAAGGACCGCCAAACATTTTCCGATATAAATTCTCTCGAATTAGGCGGTAACGAGCAGCTTTTCGTCGAAGCCACTGAGATTCTTTCTTGCCTTCAGGTACGATCCCGTACTGCAAAATATTAACAATATCGTTTCTCCAATCCCAGGTTAAATTATTAAAGCTTACCTCATGTTTATCCTGGTCAAGTGCTGAATGAAATAAATGTATTACAATAGCATTTTCTTCACTTGTTACTTCCGTAACTGAAGCAAGGTTAGCCAACGCGTCTGCTTCTGCGTTTTCTTCCCTAGGTATTTGCATGACCTTCCATGATTGGAATTGCCTCACCAGTTCTCATGCTTTTTCCAAGTATTGTTGCATTCGTGCCTCTTTAGCAGTGTAAGTCCCCTGCATCTGATTGACT
>AWOL01S0066842.1:0-13109 GCA_000715115.1 Nicotiana otophora
GTCTACATATACAAGTATATCATTGTTTTCATAATTTAATTAGTGTTTTGAGATTGAAATTTGAAAGAAAATTAGAAATCTCATAGAAACGAAATTTTGAGATTTCAGTATCGATACGGAGTCGAATTTGAGTGAAACCGGTATGGTTGGACTCGTAATTGAATGGGTTATCGGATTTCATAACTTTTGCCAGATTCCGAGATGTGGGCCCCTCGGGCGAAGTTTTAATTAATTTCGGGATCGTTTCTTAAAAATATAGTATTTTCTTATAGAATTAATTTCTACAATATTTAGCGATTTTATCGAATTATTTTAGCTAGATTCGAGCCAGACGGAGTTGGATAATCGTGGAAAAGGCCCTGTAGTGGATTAAAGTAAAGCAAGACGAGGTAAGCCTCTTGTCTAATCTTGTGAGGGAGAAATTACCTCATAGGTGATTAAAATTAAATAATTGTTGCTAATTGTAGGGGGCTACGTACGCACGAGGTGACGAGAGTCCGTGCGTAGCTACTATTAATGCTAAAGTTCGGGTAGTTTAGGACTCAAAGCATGCCCTACTTGTGTAAATTGTATTCTTTGATTTATTTATATTAATTGATATCTATATGAATATATTGTGAATTGTTAGATAAAGATACTAAAGGATGAAAATCTCATAGGCTTGATTGTCTGTTTAAATCAATTAATTATTAAAAGAAATTGTTCTCCTCCCAAATTCATCTTATAATGAATATACTCTCCTTCCGGAGGCACATAAGAAAATGTCCTCCTTTCTTGTGGAGCGGGCCGAACGCCTCAGCAGGATAGATGCATCTATGAATCGCGCCGCACGTCCCTCGGCAGTGTACACGACACTCTGGATCGGGCCGTACGTCCTCGGCAGAAATCATGCTTAATAATAATAATTACACGATACTTTAATAATTTATTTCAGCTTGTGATGCTAATTTTAATAAATTGAAAAATTCTTGGAATTTAATGAATTATTATTCTTGCTTGTTAAGGAATAAATTGTTACTCCTGTAAATGAGGTTTAATTGATAAATTGGAAACTATTTGAATTGATGGAATTCAATTAATATATTGAGAATTGTTACATTTGAAGGAATTTGTTTATCTCTGCTGATTAAACAAATTATTGTAAATTCTGTAAATTATGCTGATTTAAATATTCTAGTTTTATTTTAGTTATTGTTATTGACCCATAGTGAGTGTCAAAGTCGATCATCTCATCTCTACCACTTCGAGATTAAGCTTGATACTTACTTGGTACATGTTATTTACGTACTCATACTACACTTGCTGCACTTTTTGTGCAGGATCTGAGACAGGTACTAGTGGAGGACCTATCATCACATACCCACGTCATCCCGAGGCATAGTGGTGAGCTGTCTTTCTGAGCCGTTCTGCAGCTACCAGTGTCTCTTCTTATATTTATATTCTATCTATTTCATTTCAGATAGTATTTGGAGTTTGTATAATCTACTAGATGCTCATGCACTTGTGACACCGGGTCTTGGCACACACATTGATAGAAGTTGGTATTTTATTATTTTCTTGGAATAAAAGTTTAACCAATGTACGTTTGACTTATTAGTTGGCTTGCCTAGCTGTAGTGTTGGGCGACATCACGACCTATAGGTGAAATTGGCTCATGACAATTACTCTGACTATCCTCGGAAAGCTGTTTCCTCCCCTTTTCAAATCTTTTATTTGGAAGACGTGCAAGGACACTCTCCAGATCAGTACCCATAGTACTCTTCTTCTAAAGTCATCCAATTTAATGGCTAAACAGACAGATGCTTCGTTTGTCGATTGTAAAGTTAACCGAATGTATTAAATTTCTGGACTTTATCAAAACCAGAAGTAAAATAATTCGTGGTTATTAACATCTCCGGTCTCTAAGGTTGTGAGATTATAAAAGTTTTGGGTACAACTAAAAGTCCAAGAGTCAAAACTCAAAGATTAAATGTTCCGGGTGAACACTAAAAAAATATGAGATCAAACTTTTTGTGGTAGTGGTACTTTTTCAGTACCAACCGATCATTGACAAAAGGAAAATAAGTGGTTGTCATCTGAATCCCCAAGTTCTGCACTCTTTTTCCCTTCGCCTGGTTTTTGTCCCTATTGGGTTTTTCACGACAAGGTTTTAACTGAGGCAGAGGCGAGGGTGAAAAAGATAAAATCTTTCACTTCCCGATCACATCACAGTGAGTAACCGAAAAGTGGGGGGACTATCTATATTAGTGAAAAATAGACTCGCCACATGGGTTTATTAAATGGTGACACGTATTAGCAAAGTTATGAGAAATGTGAAGAATGACATGTAAAGGTGATATATGGAACACCCTCGGGACCGAATATACTAGTGTCGTGCCTGTTAGTCTCGGAATTGATTATCACAGAATAGCCCTGGATCAGGTACGGGAGAATAGTTCATAATAACAAATGAGGAAAGAATCAATTAATCCCGGATTATATGAGATTTATCATCATTACGCCATTAGTTACAAATCAATTATGTAATGTATAATAAATGCAATAAATTATTGTAACGGTCAGAACAAGGCAATCAATTATGAGATTGACTCAACAGGTACGGGATTGACTCAACAGGCATGAGATTGACTCAACAAGCAGGAGATTGACTCAACAGGCACGAGATTGACTCATCATTTACGAAATTAACTCATCAGTTACGGAATTTAAGCATTTACAAGGCTGTTTGCAAGTCTTTCAAAAGTAACAGATGGATTGAGTAAATGCTCATAATGGACCCGTAATTCAAGGAGAATGGTTACTTAGATTTAGCCCTATAAATAGACACACTTTTATCACAATCATGAATCAGGAGAATCTAATTTTCTTTTCTACAATTCTATAAATTGTAGTAATTCATAACATCTTGCTCCCAAGTTAGCCATAGTTCGGCCCTTCAAGCTCTGTTCGACTCATCATCCTATCAAGGATCATCCAATAAGAATTATTTCTCCTCTACTTTATATTTAATATATTATCTGTCATTGAATTTATTTTTCACTTTTTTATCACGTTGTATTAACGAAAATTTATATCTTTCGGATCAAATCGATTGCTTGTGGCCCGTCGTATAAAATTTATTACTTTGACATTGAAAATCATTTTTTGGGTTAAACAAGGCCACAATTGAGAAGATAAGAAAGAGAAGAAATAGAATCCCGGAGATCTTGGCCTTCTCTTTCCAATGAAGTTGCACAATGTACGTAAAGTACAAAATGAATATTAAAGAAAAAAACATACCACATTGAGAACAAGCAGTTGAAAGGACTAATAACATATGTTATGCCTGAAAACTTTTCTGTTGATCTCTTTCTAATAACCCTCTGGAAGGTAATCCTATACCATCATCAGAAATTATTAAATAAATTATCACAAAGCACCAAAATCGGTAACGGGAAAAAGAGCGAGAGAGAGGAAGAAAAAAAAACACAAATACACACAGTAAAGGTGGAAATTCCAAAAGGCTTACATAGGCGCCAGGACGAGTAACACAGTGTTTAAAATTCCTGCCCCAAGAATTAAGAAAGGAGAAAAGCCTTATTATAGCTATAACAGATAATATCCACGAAGTTAAAGGAAGAAAATACAAGAAACTGAAAGCCCCACCAAAACTCCCAAAGGCGGCGTGGAGAATATGAATTACTCCCATGGCAAAGAAGCTTAATTTCCTCTCGAGCACAAAAGGTGGAAACAACCTGAAACGAGAAGCAAAAGGTGCAGCCAATCTTGATTACATGTGATATACACCAATCTTGATTACATGTGATATATATATATATCACATGTAATCAAGATTGGCTGCACCTTTTGCTTCTCGTTTCAGGTAATATATATATATAATAACTTCCTTTTGCTGGCTTGTTTCGCAGCAGTGTTAGCGTCACAATACAAAAGTAGATGGTCGTGACCACAAGTGGAATCAGTATTTGATTTTTATGGGTTCTAAATTCTAAAATAAAAATATTATGTGTTAGTAACTAAGTTTTTTATTTAAATTTTGTACATATATATAATGAATTTTTTAATACAAATATAAAATTTAAACTAATGCTACTATTTTCGACCGTACCCCTGTACCTTCTAGGTCCATCCCACCCTCACCTAATGAACTTGTTCTTGTACCGACTCAAATGCAATAAGATTGCTAAACATTTTTCAGAATTAGTTTATTTAAGTGTATATAGTCATTTAGTAGTATTGAGTCCAAAATATTTCTTTATCACCTTTAAAACCGTTTAGTTGTTATAAGAAAAATCAAATTATGATGGATGATTTGGGAGGGGTTTAAGAAAAAAAAAAAGAAATTTAAAACAATAATAATTATGGTGGATGTCTACTCTTCCTCCATAATCTTCTCAAATGCTTAATGACATATTCAGTGGCATATTTTTATGCTTAATGACATATTTTTCTTCACTTTTCATGCTTATATAAAGGACTTGTAATAGATAAGAAAATACACACAATTGAAGAAGAAATAAGAATCTCTCCTCTCTTTCTCTCTATATCTCTTAGTTTGTTTTTATTTGTTCTATATTATTACTTTGAGCTATATTTCATAACACGTTATCAACACGAAGTCTCTAACCTCAAGGTTGAATTCCACTTCTTGTAAGGTATATCTCGATGATCTATTGTCAAAATTATCCAGATTTCATTCAGAAAGGTATGTAGTGTTACAGACACGTCTTTCTGCTACAGCAACAAGTCCGAGCTTTAAACCAGATAAGTGTGTACCACTATTTAGAATAAGCAATGGTCTGGTTATTAGAAAATTAGTATTTATGTGGCTGCTAAGGATGAAATTTTCATGAACTAAATAATAGGTGGCATGCGGCATACTAAATAATCTACAAAATTAAAATTATACTTGATTATGTATGCTTATGGTTTTACCTTATAATACGATTTTAGTATGCCCGGTATAATGATTATACATTAGTTTACTGTCAAATATTATTATTATAATAATAATAATAATAATAATAATAATAATAATCGTAACTATTTTATATTGATAAGATAAAATATTAGTACAAGAAGTATGTACTACATCAAATTTTTCATTGATGATAGTTCTTATTAAATTAACATGTTGAATCATTTTTATATGGAAAGCATATAGTAGTAGATAGTAGACAGAGATTTGTCCACTATTATTTTTTTTTTATTCCCTGATTGACTTAAAGGTTCTGCTATATCTTTTTATTTTTCTAGAGAGCATAATACTTAGTTTTCACAAAAGTGCATGGTAACTAGTAATACTATTATTATGTTTGATACATAATTTTTCCTTAATGTTCTGGTCATATCACTTTCATCTTGAAGTAAGTTTATTGCAGCAAAGACCACATGTGAATTTTCAATATTATTTTGTATTTTTATATATCTGTTTGATACTAATTACTTAGCTGATTTGAGTAAACGAAAGTCTATTGTTGAGAATTATATGCAAATGACATTATGAATAGTTTAACTCAAGAGGAAAGTATTTCCTTCGTATTTGAAATTTTTTTGTCCTTTGCTATTAATGATATCAACTTCAATGAGTTCAAGTCGATGTCACGACCCAAAACCTAACCCGTCATGATGGCGCCTATCGTGATACTAGGCAAGCCGACATCTCCAAAACACTTTCAACATTTAACAGAAATGAATTAATATATTTAAAATAACCAGAGTCTTTCATAAAAATGGGGTAAAACACAAAGCATAAGTTCGGAAAAATAGTCCGACATCGGGGTGTCACTGAGTCATGAGCATCTAGATATAGAGTCTAATACAAACAATGTCTAAGTATCAATACAGAAAGAAATAAAAGCATAGAAGGAGAGACAAGGTCTGCGGACGCCGGCAACTACCTCGTAGTCTCCGGTACTCGATCGCGCACGAACTCAACGACCTCCATGATCAAACATGCCTGGATATGCACATGAAGTGCAGGGTGTAGCATGAGTACAACCAACTCAGCAAGTAACAGAAATAAATAAGGAATTGAGAAGGTAGTGACGAGCTATACAAATACAGTTCATTTTCAATAATTCTAACAAAGAATAGACATGTTTTCAAATCTAGCAGTTCAAGTCAAATCAGTTTATACAGTTACACTGCAAGTAATCCGGATATAGAATCTTTCAGAAATTTCATAATAATAACAGATAGCAACTAAGTGCATCAACAATTGAAAAACAAGTACAGCCTCTCAGGGCAACATACACTCAACTCGTCACAATAGCTCAATCACTCGGCTTTCAGCCCTCAGTACTCACACTTAATAGGTACATGCTCTCACTGGGGGTATGCAGACTCCGGAGGGGCTCCTACAGCCCAAGCGCTATAATCCGCACGGACAACTCATGTGTTTCACGGATAACTCACGTGCTATCGTATCATATCAAGATCTGCACGGACAACTCAAGTACTACAGTATCATATCAGAATCCGTACGGACAACTCACGTACTAAGTATAAACATCATGATTCGCAGGGATAACTCACGTGCTACGGTATCTATACCTCACAACCAGGCCCTCGGCCTCACTCAGTCATGTACCTCTCTAGTCTCACGGCCCTCAGAAATCATAAAGATCAACCCAAATAAAATAACATAGTGTATCAACAGGAATCAAGAAGAGACTGAGATATGATGTGTAAGTAAAACTATGCCTGAGTACAAGACAACAATTAGCAAAATTCACAGGTACGTGACCTCTGCGGGTCCCAACCGTACTATCACATAGCCTAAGCATGATTTCTAACATGATTTGCAGTCAAATCTCTATAACACATAGAGAACAGGTAATTAGCAATAGTCTATTCGACTTTACAATCTCACGAGACAGACCAAGTCACAATGCCCCACGGTGCACGCCCACACGTCCATTATCTAGCATGTGAGTCACCTCCAAAATAGTCATATCATACGAAAATTTGGGGTTTCATACCCTTACTTACCTCAAACCACTCAAAATCCTACTCTGCAATGACTTTGCCCCTCGAATCAATCTCTAAACGCCCCGGTTCTAGCCACAAGCAGTACGATATAATTAATGTAGGCTAAAAGAATTAATTCTACAAGAGAAACACGAAATTATAAGTCAAAATCCGAAATAGGCTCACCCCCCCCCCCTCACCGGGCCTACGTCTAGAAACCCGATAAAAGTCACAAAACCCGAAAGTTCATTCACTCATGAGTCCAACCATACCAAATTTATCAAAATCCGACATCATTTGTCCCTCCAAAACCCCAAAATTCACTCTCCAATTACCAAGCCCTAATCTCCCAAATCTCACCTCAAACAGTAACCAACTAGGTATAAAAATCAGTGGGGAAATACCATTATTGAAGATAAATAGGCACAAAAAACTTACCTCAGTGATTAGTCTGAAATCACTCTCAAAATCCCCAAACTCCGAGCTCAAAAATGATGAAAATGGTGAACAATCTTGAAGTCTTCTATTTATAGGCTTTGCCCATACTTCTCTCACCTGCGGCTCCATTTCTGCATCTGTGGAGCCGCATCTGCGGGAAAAGCCCTGCTTCTGTGGAAAATCACTGAAACACTGCCTACGCTCATGCGATCAAGTGACCGCATCTGCGCTCTCCGCGGGTGCGTGAACTACATCGCACCTGCAGTCCAAACTCGCACCTTCGCCCCTAAATCCGCTTTTGCGACCATCGCACCTGTGTCCTCTACCCAGATCCTCCTTAGCCGCATATGTGGCTCCTCCTTCGCTTCTGCGGGCTCGCACCTGCGGTTCCCACTCCGCAGGTGCGGTTACACCAGTAGCAGCAGCTTCAGCTGAAATTCCTTAACTCCCATCAAGCCGTTAACTACCCGAAATCACCCCGAGGCCTCTGAGATCTCAACCAATTATATCAATACGTCCTATAACCCGATACGAACTTAGTCGAACCTTCGAATCCCTTAAAACAACATCAAAACACCAAATTACACCCGGATTCAAGCCTAAAGAACTTCAAACTTCTAAATTCCATAATGACGCTGAAACCTACCAAATCATGTCTGATTGACCTCAAATTTTATACACAAGTCAAAAATGACACCACGAACCTATTCCAACTTCCAAAAATCCAATCCGACCCCGATATCAAAATTTTCACTGCCGGCCAAAATTGCCAAAATTCCAACTTTCATCAATTCAAACCTAATACTACTACGGACCTCCAAATCACATTCCGGATGCGCTCCTAAATCCAAAATCACCTAATGGAGCTAACGAAACCATAAAAATTTAAATCCGAGGTCGTTTTGCCTCAAGTCAAAATTTGGTCGACTTTTTCAACTTAAGCTTCTAATTAAGAGATTAAGTATCTCAATTCACTCCAAAATCACTCCGGACTCGAACCAACCAACCCGATAAGATATAATACAGTTGTAAAGCACAAAATAAGCAGAAATGGGGGAAACAGGGTTATAACTCTCGAAACGACCGGCCGGGTCGTTACAGTCGCAATGCACCATGAGGGTAAGAGTTCATGATCAAGTCTTGATGCTCCATGATGATAAGAGTTGGGTTTGAGTCCCAATTCATTATGGCCTAATATGTCTTTATATTAGTAAGACATTGGGTTTGAGTCCCACTATACTATATTGATGATATAATGATAACTAAAGAAAAATAATATATTTTTTTATGAAAAGGCATGAATATTATCCCATTTGATTTGCTCCATTCTTGAAGTGAATGAGGTAGCGGCGCATAATAAGTCTAAATGAAGATAAGTGGTTTAAAAAATGAATGTGGGTGTTCCAAAAATTAAAATAATAATAATCATCACTATGATTATAAAAAGAGAACAATAAGGGTTCTCAGAATAGTCCTTCAAAACGTGAAGACAATATTTACCATCAAATTGGTATGAAAAATAATAAAGCATGCCACTGATTATGATTCATTCCTTGAAGAGAATGAGACTTGTGATAAGCATTGAGAATGCAGACTCATTCCTAAAGGTGAATGTGGCAATATGTGATAAAAGTAATAAATAAAGACATGCAATGCATGATTAGATGAATACTACACAACTCACCTCTAAGGGAAGTTTGAGTGAAATAAAAAAAAAAATATTATTGTGTGGTTACATGAATATGTCACTGGTCGCGTACATGTGATACACCAAAACAAAATTATTGTGCCTTATAAAAGGTTATTAAAGGCAAAATTAAAGAAAGAAATGATTTTCCTTATGATGATTTTGACAATGACAATTTATTATGATATAATTTTCTCCGTGAAGGAGACATTTACCATATGAATGGTGTGACAAAAGATCTTGTAGTACAAAAATTGTTAAGAGCTTCGGAAAAATTAATTTGTTACTACCCGGATGAATAAAATTATTCACGACATTGGTATTGTAAAGTCTCAAAAGAAACTTTTTGAGTTTCAAATGTATAAGTCAAAGTGGTTGGCATATTAAGACAATAAATGAAAGAAATATTGAATATCTTCATATTTCTATAATCATAACGGGTAAATATGAAAGATTACCCGATTTTCTTTCTATTTGTAATACACAAATATAAGCATGATGATGGAATCATATGTCACAAGTAAACTAGAGGTTTACAAAACAAATATTAGTTGGCATGACCGGTTGACCATCCCGGTTCAGTTATGATACGAAATATTAATTGAGAATTACATTGGCATATATTGAAGAAATAAAAAATTCTTCAAGAATTCTCTTGTGCTGCTTATTCTCATGATATACCAGTTAAGGTTAGGATTGAATCCCTTGATTCCTAGAACTAATAAATGGTGATAAATATATGGGCCCAGTCACTTTCCATGTGGACCGTTTACTATTATATGATTTTAATAGATGTACCTATTCTATGGTCACATGTGCATTTGTTATCAACTTGCAGTTTGGCTTTTGCAAGATTGATTGCTCAAATTATTAGAGCACAGTTCTAGAATATAAATTATGATGATGTATCTTGATAATACTGGTTTAAATCTAAGTTGGTTTAGCAAAAATTGTATGTCTCCAATTATATCTAAACCATTGGTTACGAGAACAGTTGCCAAAATAAAATTTGGTATGTGATGTATTATTTAATATACAACAGCACTTGTACGCATCTATCCAAGTTATGATAATTTCTCCCTATCACAATTGGTTCAGGGTCAGGAACCAAATAATTTCCATCTAAAAATATGAATGTGCTAAATAATTTAATTGTTCCACTACAATGCATAAAGATGGATCCCCAAATAAGGCTAGGGATATGTGTTGGTGATCCCAACAATAGGGGGAGAAAATGGGCAGCTGAAAAACTAATGCATGTAATAAATTATTATGAGTACATCTAGATCCTCGTATGAGAAAATGTGAATTTGAAGTTCAAGTGATAATTCATTTGCATAATATTGCTAGGCGTATTTGCTTACCCAAAGCTAAATGTCATATTCAGCTGCTAATGCTCCAAATATAGTCTATGGCATGCATGAAGCATAATTGACTAATCGGTTCCAAAGATAAAACTCCTTGAAGAAGAAGAGGATCAAATATTCAAGATGGTCATAATAAGGAGGCAAGTGCTCTAGAAGAGCACCATGACATAACACTTCATAAGACCTCATGGGAGAGGCTCGGGTACCTGAAAATAATAAGATAAAGAGATCTCAATAAATTATGTCTTTATTGGGTAATAATAGAACCGATATAAAATGATCGTCGACGATATTGTTAATATAATGTAGCGCTCAATATTATTAATATTGACAAGGATCTTGAGCTCAAATCTGTCATGAAATTTGGACAGATAAATGATTGGCCAAATGAAAAATACGCAATGAAAATTGATTTCACCTGAAAAATATGAAGTTGGACGGATAGTCCTAACACCTGAAAGTATAAAGCCAGTGGAGGTATAAATGTGTTCTTGTGCGGAAAAAAAGGTCAAGTCGATAGACATAAAGACGACTTGTGTCACAAGAAGATTTATAAATATCCAGGCAATGATTATATAGAGACATGTTCTCCTGTAGTGGATGTCGTCATTTCAGATTTTAATCTGGCATACAAGAAAAATGTGATATGCATATAATGAAAATCATTGAAGGATTTAAATTGTTCTGAAGCATATTAAGATTTCCAAGAAATTTATTAAATAAATCTTTAAAAATCCTTATACTGATTGCAACAATCAGGGCTCATGTGGTATAATCGCCAAAGTGAGTACCTGTTGAAAGAAGGGTACAAGAATGATTCAATTTGTTCATGTGCCTTTATAAAAAGATCTCTATCTAAATTTGTTATAATCGTCGTGTATGTTGATGATTTAAATATCATTGGAACTCCCAGGGTGCTTCCTAAAGCAGTGGACTATTTAAAGAAAAAATTTAAAATGAAAGATCTTGGAAAGACAAAATTTTGTCTTGGTTTACAAATTGAGTATATGAAAGATGAAATTTTTGTCCATCAATCAGCATACACTAAAAATATTTTAAAACGATTCTATACATATAAAGCACATCTATTGAGTACACTGATGGTTGTGAGATCACTCGATATAAATAAAGATCCATTCCGAACTCATGAAAATAATGAAGAACTTCTTGGTCCTAAAGTACCATATCTTAGTGTAATTGGTGCACTAATGTATCTTTCTAACATTACAAGGTCTGACATAACTTTTTCAGTTAATGTCTTAACAAGATATAGCTCTGCTCCTACAAGGAGACATTGGAATGGAATCAAACACATATTGCGGTATCTAAAAGGGACTACCGATATGGGATTATTTTATGCCAATGATTGTTGTCCCGATCTTGTTGGTTATGCCGATGCTGGGTATTTATCTGATCCACACAAGGCTCGATCTCAAACATACTATGTGTTTACATATGGAGGCACTGCCATATCTTGGCGATCGACTAAGCAATCAATCGTGGCTATTTCATCTAATCATGCTGAGATAATTTTTATTCATGAAGCAAGCCGAGAATGTGTATGGTTGAGGTCAATAATACACCTTATTCGAGATAAATGTGGTTTGAAGTGTGACAAACTACCCACAATTTTGTATCAAGACAATGCAGCATGCATAGCCCAATTAAATGGAGGATTCATTAAAGGGGATAGGACAAAGCACATTTCACCAAAGTTATTTTTCACACATGATCTTCAAAAGAATAGTGATATAAATGTGCAACAGATCTGTTTAAGTGATAATATTGCTGATTTGTTCACTAAATCTCTAGCGACGTCAACTTTCAAGAAACTAGTGTATAAGATTGGGATGTGAAGGCTCAAGGATGTGAATTTATTCTCTCATTAGGGGGAGTTAATACGCGTTGTACTCTTTTTCTCTTATAAATTTTTGTCCCACTGGGTTTTCCTTGCAAGGTTTTTAATGAGGCAGCCAAAAGACGTATTTCTAAACATGTGTACTCTTTTTCCTTCACTAGATTTGTTTTTTCCTAATAAGGTTTTAACGAGGCACATTATTTATGGACATCCAAGGTGGAGTATTATAAGAAAAATCAAATTATGGTGGATGTCTACTCTACCTCCATGATCTTCTCAAATGCACATATTCAATGATATATTTCTATGTTTAATGACATATTCAATGACATATGTTTTTTCACTTTTCATGCCTATATAAAGGCCTTGTAATAGATAAGAAAATACACACAATTGAAGAAGAAATAAAAATCTCTCCTTTCTTTTTCTCTATATCTCTTAGCTTGTTTTTCATTGTTCTATATTATTACTGTAAGCTATATTTCATAACATTAGCAATGTTGTTAGGCTAGAATTGGGAATAAATTCTTAGACTAGTGGGAAATGGTTAGACTATATTCCATCTTACACACGAGTGGGAAATGGTTAGACTATATTCTTTTATCTCCTAATGGAGCTGCCGTATTATTAAATAAAAATGGCAAAAGAATAACATTAACTCTATTCACCTTTCAGCTCAATGTTCCTTCCTTTTTCCTTCTATATTCTTTTCTTTTCATTTTGGCCCTTTTATCATCATTCAAAACCAAAATACTCATTCCACTCCCCCCACGCCCTTGCCCCGCCA